>JAKSZT010054196.1:3441565-3489293 GCA_026826555.1 Tolypeutes matacus
CCTTCCTTCCTTCCTTCCTTCCTTCCTTCCTTCCTTCCTTCCTTCCTTCCTTCCTTCCTTCCTTCCTTCCTTCCTTCCTTTCTTTCTCTCTCTCTCTCTTTCTGTCTCTCTCTCTTTCTGTCTGTCTGTCTATCATCTATCTATCTATCTATCTATCTATCTATCTATCTATCTATCTATCTTTCTATCTATCATCTATCAATCATATAATCTATGTAATCTATCTATCTATATAACAAATATCTATTACATCTATGTAATCTATCTATCTATATAACAAATATCTATTACATCTATGTAAAAAGGCTTTACCTTTTTTAATCAATTTTTTTATTTTAAATAATTAGATTACATAAATGTTACACAAAAATTATAGGGATTCCCATATGCCCCACTCCCACACCTCCCACAACCTCCCACATAAACATCCTTCATTAGTGTGACACATCACCTGCAATGGATATACACATCCTGGGGCTTTGCCATTAGGCATGGACCATAGTTCACATTGTAGACCACACTCTATCCCACACAGTTCTGCATGTTTTATGATGATATAAAATGGCCTATATCTGTCATTGCAATGTCACTCAGTATAATTCCCAAATCTCAAAAAAGCCCCTGTATTACAACTGCTTTTCCCTTTCCCTGGCTCCAGAGCATCCAGTGGCCACTGGCTCCACATTAATGTTGTAATTTCTTCCATTGCTTGAATCACAATATGTCTATAACAGAATACCAGTAAGTCCACTCTAGTCCATAGCTCTTCCCCCAATACTGAGGAGTCTGGGATGGTGATGTCCACTCCACCTCCAAGTGAGAGGGGGCTTATATCCTTGGATAAGATGGATGGGATTATCCTGCCTGCAGCTGCAGGACTTTCTCCATTCCCTGGGATGGCCGTCAGCCATCATCATCTCCCTGCCAGGTGTCCTGGGTGAGTCCATTGAGCTGTAGAGTAGGAGTTGCAGCTCCACCGAGATTCTGGGCCCAGCTGGCACATGGGAAGCCCAAAGACTCCAGTCTTTGGATGTACACCTACAAACTCCAGCACCACGTATACGTTTGAATAGAAGGGACTTATGAACCATGTGCAGGGAAGACATATTAGAGTCCAACTCTGTCACTCTCAGGAGCACAAATTCCAAAGTAGGGCCCACTGTTAAGGCACCAAACTCCAGAGCTATCCACCCTGACATAGGATCTGGGTGTCTCCAGAGCCCTCGGGAGCCCCTCTATTTGGGGTGATATCCACTTTGGAAGTCTATGAGGTCCACTGAGATGTGCATAAGCGTTACCTCTGGGATGACCTCCCAACTCACTTTGAAGTGTGTTAGCCATATGAACTCATTTGTCTTTACCTTTTCCCCCTTTTATTTGAGGTCTTTTTCCAGTCGTATTGCTAGTTGGTACTTGGTAGTAATCCCTTGTTGCCAGGGAGGCTCATCCCTGAGAGTCATGTCCCATGCTGGGAACATGCTGGCTTTTCATCATATTGTTTTCATGGTTGAAAGTTGCTGCCACAGCTCCAGACATCATGACTATGTTCAATGCAGGAAGAAGTGGGATGGGGCTTAAGCAACCAATTCTCCTGTTATGTCTTTCTTTTTAACAGGAACAAAGGTTTTCTAAGAAACTTCTCAACTTTTCCTTTTCACATATTCACCATAACTGTATCATATGGCTACTTATTATTGTAGAAGAGTATTAGAAACACACATTTGGCTTTCTAGTTTCCAGAAAGGGAGACAATAATGGTGAAGGGTTTGAGAATGGCTTTTGGGTTTGACACCAATGCCTCCCACAAGAGGGATAATCACTTAACATTTTAATGTTTATCTTTCTAGTCTTCTTTTGTTTTATTTATCTCCCTTTCTATTTATAAGACCCATATTTCTATAGATATGCTCCCTATAATCACTTTTGTACTAATATCCAGCCACTGACTCTGGGGAAATGCTCTTTTCTCCATCACAGGCTTGAAGTCCTTTCCTGCTTTCAAATATGCCATGGAGCAACACTTGAGGACAGCAGATGCCTGCAGGAGTTGACCCTGAAATCCTCTCTTCAATGCTCTGGGCAATTCAGAGCATGGATGGTGGGAAGAGGGGGCGCTGTCTTCCCGTGTTTTCTTGCACTGATTTCTGCCCTCAGATTACAATTTTGTCCTCTGTGTTGTGCAACTCCTTGAATTTCCAGAGTTTTGTGGAAATAACAGACACCAGTTCAATGGTACAAGGAAGAACATCCGGCTACCATTTTATTTTCTCCTAAGCCTGTTTCTGCCTGACTTTGAGAGTTTCTCTCCAGCACCCTTCTTGTTTCCCAATAAAGCTTGGCAGTTAGTAGATAATTTGTTGTCTAACTGACTGTGTTTCCTTATGATAAGTACTCTTGGTGCTTTTAAAGAAATGGTCAATAAAACTCTAATGAGTGCCCCAGGTAACAAATAAAGCACATAGACATTTAGTCTACTTTGGGACAAATACTAAAAATAATTTTGTTGTCAGTATGAGCCTCTGATGGAGCAGAATTCTAGCACTTCATGGACGTTTGAATCACTGGATGACAAGTGCTTTGGTTGCCTGGATCTTTCAGTTAACCAACATCCTCTTTTCCTCCAGCAACTTTATAAAGATTTGGCTCAGAGTTATCAACACTCTTCTTTACTCATAATCCCCAATACAATCTTGAGTGCCATGGAGAGAAGAAGGAGATGAACATTTAAAATGTAGACATCTTCACTTCCATAAAGTGAGGTCCTTGGACCAATCTCATCATATTCCTGGGTGCTTATGAAAAAAGCAGGCTCTCAGGCACCCTCCCCAGCCTGACTGAATCAGAACCTGCATTTTAAGGAGATTCCCCGGGTCACTTCATGGACATATGCATGCTTGAGAAGCACTGTGTTAGAAAATACTTCTGTTTGCCATGCTGACAGCACAGTTTTCTTTAAAACTATAAAGTAAATCTTCCTCTTGACCCAGAGCCTTTGTACCTGCCATTCCCTCTTCCTAGGACATCTTTCCTCAAAACCTGGCTAATTTCTACCTTTCCTGTGAGTTTCTGCTTAGTCATCACTCCCACCAGGAAGCCTTCCTTGAATCTCCAGCAGTGAATTAGGTGTCACCTCTGTGTGCCCCCTAATGCCTTATTCTGCTAACCCTGTATTAAAATTTCTGATTGTCTTGTTGTCTCTGAAGTAATGGAATTGTATATAATGGATTCTCATAAATATGTTGAATTAATGATTAACTGAATGATTACAATGTATTTTGAAAGGGTATTAAGATTAACATTATATTAAATTTAAATATATTATTCAAAGCAAAAATCAGAATTTATTATAATTTTACTTCCCTGTTTTCTAATCAATTTTATTTAAATATATTCATAAACTATATAATCCATCTAAAGTGTACAATCAATGACTTCTGGTATAATTACAGTGTTGTACATTTACCACTGCTATCAATATTAGAGCATTTTCATTACTCCCCCCAAAAATCTTACCCTTTAGTAGTCACCTCCCTGTCCCTCTATCATTTCCCTACCATAAATAACTGCTAATCTATTTCCATCTCTCTATATTTATTTATATTTACATTTTGTATAGATGGAGTCTAACAATATGTAGTATTTTGTGTCTAGTTTCTTTCATTTAGCATACTTCCTTTTTTTACCATCGATGGAAGAATATTGATGTATTACTATACCCTACGGTCCATAGTTTTTTTTGGTTGTATTTTTACCTATTATTTTACCCTATTATTAACAATTCATAACATTAACACACATTTTTTTCTGTTATAGAGAAAATCCTTCTTATGTATGCAATATTAACCATTTATTTTCCATAAGAGGATTTGCTATGCTATGCAATCCCATGTTTCATCTTTTAGCTTTCCTTCTAGTGATATACATGACCTTAAATTTTCCCTTTCAATCACTATCATACCAATATGCTAATGCTGCTAAATACAAACATAATGTGCTTTCAACATTTCTATCCTTTTCCAAACATTTTCCAAACAATCATTTGTTTACCAATTCTGTACAGATTAAGTCTCAGCTTTCCATTCTCTGTCCTCATTCTATATCTGGTGACCTGTATTTTAGCTATTTATGCTCTATCAGTTTGATCATTATATTTAGTTCATAATAGCAAAATCATACAATATTTGTTCTTTTGTGTCTGGCTTGTGTCACTCAACATAGTGTCCTCCAGGTTCATCCATGTTGTCATATACTTTACAACTTCATTCCTTCTTACAGCTGAATAATGTTCCATCATATGTATATATACCACAATTTTTTAAAATCTATTCAATAGTTGTACATCTGGGTTATTTCCATATTTTGGCAATTGTGAATAATGCTGCTATGAACTTCGATGTGCAGATGTCTGCTCAGATTTTTCCTTCTTTTCTCTGTTTTTTTGTCTTTTCAAATTCTTCTGTTTTGTCTTCTAATTTGCTAATTCTTTTTTTCTGCTATTTCAAATCTGTTGTTGAATGCCTTGAATGTATTTTAAGCTCATCCATTCTGTTTCATTCCCATAAGCTCTGTATTTTTTTATTTAAGCTTTCAAATTCTTCTTTATTCTCATCCAGTGTCTTAATACCTATTTATTTATTTGTTTGTTTTTAAAGAAGCTTTAGATTACATAAATATTACACTGAAAATATAGGGTATTTCCATATCCTTTCCCCCAGCCCCCCACTTTTCCCCGTTAACAACATCTTTCATTAGGGTAGTACATTTGTTACGATTGATGAACACATATTGAATATTGCTACTAACCATGGTCTGTGCTTTACATTATGGTTTATAGTTTGCCCCACCCAATTTTATAAGTTTTGATAAAATATATAATGGCTTGTATCCATAATTACAATGTCATGCAGAACAATTCCAATGTCCCCAAAATGCTCCATGTACACCTATTCTTCCTTCTCCCTCCCCTCAGAAGCTCTGGTGACCACTGCCTTTTGTTACAAGTTCTTCCATTACTAGAATACTAGAATAATAAGTCTACTTTAGTCCACAGTTGCATTTCTATAGTTATTTTATTCCTTAATCTTGAGGATTTTGGAATGGTGATGCCCACTCTGCTTCCAGATGAGAGGGGGTTTAGATCCCATGGGGCAGATGGATGGAACTGTCTTGCTTGCAGTTGTAGATACTCTGTTTTTTTGGGAAGGGCATTGTCCATCATCATCCTTTTGTTGATAGTTGTGGGTGAGTCCAATGAACTGGAGAGTAGGTGTTGCCTGGAACTCTGTTGAGATTCAGGGCTCAACTGGTATATGAACTGCTGAAAGATTCAAATCTCTGGGACATATATTTAATGGGTGTAGTTCTAATAATAGGTTCAGAAATGGGGCATAAGAACCATGTGTAGGAATATTATAAATAAGTCTAACTTTGATACACTGGGGAGATAGGTTATCATATATTCTTAGGTAAGGCCCACTGATAGGGTGATGAATTTCTGGGATTGTCTGACCTGCCTATAGTGCCTGGATGTCTCTAGAGCCCTTAGGAGCCACCCTGCTTAAGACACTGCTTACTGTGGCAGTCAGTGAGATCCTCCTGATATGTGCATAAGTGTAACCTCTGAAATGACGTCTTGACTCACTTTGAAATCTCTTAGCCAAAAAAATTCATTTGTATTTGATATTTACCCCTTTTTGTCAAGGTCTTTTTCCAAATGCATCACTAGTTGTCACTTGGCAATAATTCCTAGGTGCCAGGGAAATTCATCCCCAGGAGACATGTTCCACACTGGGGGGAAGGTAGTGCATTTATATGCTGAGTTTGGCTTAGAGAGAGGCCACATTTGATCAACAAGGAGGCTTTCAGGAGGTGACTATTATGCAATATATAACACTAGACTACATTTCAATTTCACAAGAAAAGGTTCATAAGTACAATCATCAATATCAAAGGCCTGGCATATTGGTCTGTATTTCTTTGCTAGGCACTGTCCATGTACTCTAGGGATTCTAGTCACTCTATTAGAAAATGTAGCAGGACTCCCCAGGATGGGAATTCCATATTATTTTGATTATTGTGTGGGTCTCTATCCACCAAGACAATATCCCATGACCACTTGAACATATTCATATTCCATAGAGGCATGCCCAGGTGTACCCCTCCCCACACATCCCTCTACCACCAACACCCCACACAAGTGATCCTCTCATGCCACAGCTGAGACCCTTCTACAATCCAAAATCTCCCCCAAAACAAAGTCTAAATAAAAAATGTATAAAAATAATTTAAAAATTTAAAAAGTTAACATAAAATACAAAAAATTTTTTGCATTGAAACGTTCAATACCTTAAGTTCTGAGGAGAATAAGTGTGGGTGAGTTGGATGGTCGGGTTGGAAGTTATGTGTGATTTGGTTTAGTTCTATCCATCCGATGAGGAGAAATGATATGATTCCTACTCCTTCCCAGCCAATTAAGAGTTGGAATATGTTGTTATATATAGTGACAATTTCTTTCATATGTTCCTCCAGTGTCTTATTTTTTCACTTTATTTTCAAAGAAGCTTTAGGTTACAGAAAATCATATAGAAAATATAGGGGATTTCCATATACCCCATCCCCCCTCACATTTTCCCCTATTAATAAACTGTAATTTTTAAAAATTTACAATAATCGAATATCTTTATTGTAATAAAATTTATGTTTTTCCAAGGAAAAGTTTCACTTACTGATAGTACTAGGAAAAAGTAGATTCAAAGCCACCTGTTTGGAGGACTTGGTAAACCTTTCATTTTTTTTAAATATATTTTTTTATTTTAAAAAAAGTATTTAAATTACATAAATGTTACACAAAAATATTGGGGATTCCCATATGCCCTGCTTCCTACACCTTCCACATTTTCCCATATTAACAACATCTTTCATTAATGTGGTACATTCATTACAATTGGTGAAAACATTTTACAGCATTGTCACTAAGCATGGATTATAGTTTAAATTGTAGTTTACACTCTCTCCTGCACAATTTTGTAGGTTATGGCAAGATATGTAATGGCCCCTATCTGTCATTATAATGTCACTCAGGAAAATTCCCAATTCCCCAAAATGCTCCCATATTACACCTGTGTTTCTCTCTCCCTGCCCTCAGGACCTATAGTGGTTGCTGCCTCCCCATGAATGATAGAGTTTCTTCCATTGCTAGAATCACCATAAGTCTATAGTAGAATACCAGTAAGTTTACTTTAGTCCATAGTTCATTTCCCAATCCTGAGGATTCTGGGATGGTGATGCCCACTCAAAACTTCCAGAGGGTTTTGATCTCATGGGGCAGATGGATGGGACTCTCTAGCTTGCAGTTGTAGACTCTCTTGGTTCCTTGGCATGGTCATTGTCCATCATCATCTCCTTGTTAGTTGTCCTGGGTGAGTCCAACGAACTGGAGAGTAGGTATTGCAACTCCATTGAATTTCAGGGCCCAGCTGGCACATGGACAGCCCAGAGATTAACGTCTCTTGGATGTACACCTACCAACTCCAGCACCAACTATAGGTAATAAAAGGGACAGACGAGGCATGTATAGAGAAGTCACATCTGAGTCCAACTCTGTCACACTCGGGAACACAAACTCCAAAGCAGGGCCCACTGGCTAGGCACCAAACTCTGGAGGTATCTTCCATGACTGTAGGCCCTGGGTGTATCCAGAGCCCTCAGGATCCCCATTATTTGGAGTAGTATATACCTTGGACATCTATGAGATCCTGTTGAGACATGCGTAATCGTTACCTCTCTGATGACCTCTCGACTCACTTTGAAGTCCCTTAGCTGTATACACTCATTTGTCTTTACCATTTCCTTCTTTTATTAAAGGTCTTTTTCCAGTCATATTGCCAGTTGGCACTTGTAATTAATCCCTCGTTGCCAGGGAGGCTCATCCCCAGTAGTCATGTCCCATGCTGGGGGGAAGGTAATGCATTCATATGCTGAGTTTGGCTTAGAGAGAGGCCACATTTGAGCAACAAGGAGGCTCTCAGGTGGCAACCCTTAGGTACATAAGGGTTGTAGGCTAAGTTTCAATTACAAGAGCAAAGACTCACAAGGCTAATCATCAATAACAAGAACCCATTAACGGATCATCCTCCTTTGCCAGACACTGCCCCTGCACTCAGGGGACTGTTGCTGCACCCTTGGAGAATGTGGCAGAGCTCTCCAGGCTGGGAATTCAGATTCCCACCCACTGTGACCATTCCCCACTCCTTGATCATTTGAACAATTTTATATTTCTTTCATGTATATTCAGGTGAACTTCCTCCCATGAAACCCCCATCCCAGACACCCCCCACCAATGATCCTCTCCTGCCCCCACTGTAACCCTTCTGTGATCCAAACCTTCCTTGAAGATGAAGCCCATATAATAGCCAAACACAGTTAATAGGAAAATGAAATAATAATGATAAGTTTAAACATAAGAGATAAAATACACGGAAATTTAAAAAAAACAACAACACTAAAATAAAATAAAATTAAAGGATTGGGATATTCAAAAAATGGGAAAAAACAAAAAAAATTTTTAAAAGTTTTTCTCAACATTTTTCCTTTTATCTCTGCATTATCGGGTGTCCAGTCTGTACCGTGGCACCTACCCCCTCTCACTCCCCAGTGTCACCCAAATTTTCATTTAATTTTCAAAGAAGCTTTAGGTCACAGCAAAGTCACACAGAATTCTAAAGACTCTCATATACCCAACCGCCTTCCCCTTTCCTCACCCCATATTAAAACCTCTTTGTATGTGGATGGTAGCATTGTTATAACTGTTATACATATAGTGAAAAATAGCTACTAAACATTGTCAATGGTTTACAGTATGGTTTACATTTTAGACCGTACACTTTTATAAATTTTGATGATATTTACCATGTCCTGTGTCCATCACTGTAAGGTGATGAAAAACATTTCCCCTGACCACTAAATACCCCCTG
This sequence comes from Tolypeutes matacus, assembly GCA_026826555.1. NCBI lineage: Eukaryota > Metazoa > Chordata > Mammalia > Cingulata > Chlamyphoridae > Tolypeutes > Tolypeutes matacus. The sequence continues at coordinate 3,450,538 of JAKSZT010054196.1, forward strand.
TTTGATCTTTTCTGTTCCTTCCTCCCCATCCCCCCTGGGGCACAAGACACTCGCCTGTTTTGACTCATTGGATGACAAGATTGGTAGTTACATGCAACAAAAGGTCTTGACACACTGATTGCCCTCCCCTATTAGGATCCACCCTTGCCCATAAGAGACACCCACCTGTCTGTTTCTGGGTGAATCAGTCCTCCCAAAGATGGCGGTCCATCTCCTTCCCACTCACCAAGTGAGTCACCACTCCCCGACACAACACATTATGACAGGATGAACACACACTCCCCAGAAGCCTACTGCAGATGCACCCTGTCCTGAATGTCCCCCCAATCTACACCCTAAGCCAGTGACACTACTTTGTCATATTGCCATAACAGCATTCCCACTCCTGTACTTTCAACCTCATACCCACAAATCCCATGTTCACCTGGTCCCTCTCCCATCTCTCCCCCCAGTATCCTGGGTATTCTAACCCGCCCTTCCTAATCTACCCACCTGTCGACCCTGTACCACAAAACCTAGTAATATCACTACCCACCTGTCCTATCCTTCAATATGCAACTATACTCTATCACTTTACCATAGATTATGTCTGTATGGGTGATGGCTCACAGCTTTCTCTTCCCTTTCTCTCTCGTTTGCCTATCTTTCAGACAATGGTTCACAGAGACTACTGACTTTCCACAATTAAAATCAGTGAGGTCAGGTACTGTTCATCCTTCAATGCCTGGTTTGCTTCACTCAGCATAAGGTCTTTAAGATTCACCCATGTTATTCCATGTCTTAGCACATTATTCCTTCTTACAGCTGAGTAATATTCCATTGTATGTATGTACCACATTTTGCTTATCCATTCTTCTGTTGATGGACACCGGGGCTGATTCCAACTTTTGGCAATGGTGAACAATGCCGCTATGAACATTGGTGTGCATATATCTGTTCGTGTCTTTGCTTTCAGTTCTTCTGGGTATATACCCAGCAGTGGAATCACTGGATCCTACGGAAGATCTATTGTAAGTTTTCTGAGGAACCGCCAAACTGTCCTCCACAGTGGCTGGACCATTCCACAGTCTCACCAGCAGTGGATGAGGGTTCCTATTCCTCCACATCCTCTCCAACATTTAGTGTCTGCTGTTTTTTTAAATAGCTGCCATTCTGATGGGTGTAAGATGGTATCTCATTGTAGTTTTGATTTGCATTTCCCTGGTAGCCAGCGATGTCGAGCATTTTTTTCATGTGCTTTTTAGCCGTTTGTATTTCTTCCTTGGAAAAGTGTCTTTTCAGGTCATTTGCCCATTTTTAAAAATGGGTTGTATGTCTTTTTATTTTCAAGGTGTAGAATTTCTTTGTAAATGCAGGACATTAGGCTCCTATCAGATATATGGTTGCCAAATATTTTCTCTCATTGGGTAGGCTGCCTTTTTATTTTCTTAATAATGTCCTTTGAGGTGCAGAAGTTTTTAATTTTGAGGAGATCCCATTTATCTATTTTTCCTTTTGCTGCTCGTGCTTTGGGTGTGATGTTCATGAAACCATTTCCTATTACAAGGTCCTATAGGTACTTCCCTACATTATCTTCCAAGGTCTTTATGGTTTTGGCTCTTATATTTAGATCTTTGATCCATCTTGAGTTGATTTTTGTATAAGGTGTGAGATGGTATTCTTCTCTCATTCTTTTGGATATGGATATCCAGTTCTCCAAGCACCACTTATTAAAGAGGCCATTCTCTCCCAACTGAGTGGGCTTGGTGACCTTGTCAAATATCAGATGACTGTATATGCGAGGGTCTATATTAGAATTCTCAATTTGGTTCCATTGGTCAGTAGGTCTATCCTTATGCCACTACCATGCAGTTTTGAGCACTGTAGCTTTGTAGTATGTTTTAAAGTCAGGTAGTGTGATACCCCCAACTTCATTTTTCTTTTTCAATATGTCTGTGGCAATTCGGGTCCTCTTACCTTTCCAAATAAGTTTTGTAGTTAGTTTTTCCAGTTCCTTAAAAAATACAGTGTTGATTTTTATTGGGATTGCATTAAATCTGTAGATTAGTTTGGGTAGGATAGCCATCTTGATGATATTTAATTTTCCTATCCATGAACAGGGAATATTCTTCCATTTATTTAAGTCATCTTTGATTTCATTTAACAGTGTTGTGTAGTTTTCTGTATATAAGTCCTTTGCATCTTTAGTTAAGTTTATTCCTAGGTATTTGATTCTTTTAGTTACTATTGTAAATGCTATGTTTTTCTTGATTTCCTCCTCAGATTGCTCGTTATTGGTGTACAGAAATGCTACTGATTTTTGAGTATCTTATAGCCTGTGACATTTTTGAACTCCTTTATAAATTCTAGAAGCTTTATCGCAGATTTTTCAGGGCTTTCTACGTATAGGATCATGTCATCTGCAAATTATGAAATTTTTACTTCTTCTTTTCCAATTTGGATGCCTTTTATATCTTTTTCTTGCCTCAGTGCTTGAGGAAGCACTTCCAAGACAATGTTAAATAGGAGTCGTGATAGTGGGCATCCTAGTCTTGTTCTCGATCTCAGAGGGAAGGCTTTTAGGATTTCACCATTGAAGATGATGTTAGCTTTGGGTTTTTCATATATACCCTTTATCATATTCAGAAAGTTTCCTTCTATTTCTATCTTTTGCAGAGCTTTTATCAGGAAAGAGTGCTGTATTTTGTCGAATGCTTTTTCTGCATCTGTAGAGATGATCATGTGATATTTTTCTTTCAGTCTGTTTATGTGGTGTATTACATTGATTGATTTTGTTATATTGAATCATCCTTGCATACCCAGGACGAAACCCACTTGGTCATGGTGTATAATCCTTTTGATATGTTGTTGAATGCAATTAGCAAGTATTTTGTTGAGGATTTTAGCATCTAGGTTCATTAGAGAAATTGATCTGTAATTTTCCTTTCTTGTGGCATCTTTGTTTGGCTTTGGTATTAGGGAAATATTGGCATCATAGAATGAGTTAGGCAATATTCCTTCTAATTCTATTTTTTGGAAGAGCTTAAGCAGAATTGGTGTTAGCTCTTTCCGGAATGTTTAGTAGAATTCAGATATGAAGGCTTCTGGTCCTGGGCTTTTCTAAGTTGGGAGGTTTTTGATGACTGAGTCAATCTCTTTACTTATAATTGGAATGTTGAGTTCATCCATTTCTTCTTTCATCAATGTAGGCTGTTTGTGAGTTTCTAGAAACTTGTCCATTTCCTCTAAATTATCATTCTTGTTGGCATATGATTTTCTAAAGTATCCTCTTATGATACTCTTTATTTCTATGGGGTCAGTAGTGATATCCCCTTGCTCATTCCTTATTTTGTGTATTTGCATCTGTTCTCTCTTTTTCTTTGTTAATCTGGCTAAGAGTTGTTAATTTTATTGATCTTTTCAAAGAATCAGCTTTTGGTTTTGTTTATTTTTTCTAGTGCTTTCTTACTCTCTTTCCTTAGGTTTGCTCTAATCTTTATTATTTCATTCTTTCTACTTCCTTTAGGTTTAGTTTTTTGTTGTTTTTCCAATTCCCCCAAGTTTGCAGTTATGTCCTCAATTTTAGCTCTTTCTTCTTTTTAAATTTATGTATTTATGGCTATGAACTTTCCTTTCAGGGCAGCTTTGGCTGCATCCCAAAGGTTTTGATATGTTGTGTTGTCATTTTCATTAGTTTCAAGGTAGTTACTGATTTCTTTTGAGATTTCCTCCTTGACCCCCTGTTTGTCTAAGAGCTTTTTGTTTAACTTCCATATCTTTGTGCCTAATCTGTTTCTCTGGTCCTTAGTGATTTCCAATTTCATTACATTGTGGTCAGATAAATTACTTTGTATAATCTCAATCTTTCTGAATTGATTGAGAGTTGTTCTGTGGCCTAGCATGTGGTCTATCTTGGAGTATGATCCTTGTGCACTCGAGAAGAATGTAAATCCTGCTGTGTTTGGGTGTAGTGTTCTGTATATGTCTATTAGGTCCTGGTCCTCTAATGTATTGTTCAGAGTCTTTGTTTCTTTATTGATTCTCTGTCTGGGTGTTCTGTGTAATGGTGATAATGGTGTATTAAAATTCCCCACTATAATTGTAGAGGCATTTATTTCTCCACTTAGTTTTTCCAGAGTTTGCCTCATGTATTTTAAGGCACTCGGATTAGGTGCATAAATGTTTATGGTTGTTCTCTCTGTTTGAGAAATTACTCCTTTTACTAATATATAGTGTCCATCTTTGTCTCTTACAATGATTTTGCATTTAAAGTCTATTTTATCTGATATTAGGTTTGCTACTCCTGCCCTTTTTTGGCTATATTAGCTTGTAAAATAGTTTTCCAGCCATTCACTTTTAGTCTACATGAATCACTGGGTCTAAAGTGGGTTTCTTGTAGACAGCATATAGATGGATCATATTTCCTTATCCATTCTCCAAATCTGTGTCTCTTGAGTGGTGAATTTAACCCATTAACATTCAGTGTTATTACTCGTAACGTATTTCTTACTTCAGCCATATTATCTTGGCGTTAATGTATGTCATATGTTGTTTTCATTTCTCTTTTTGTCTTTTTAGTTGTTTTTACACTCTCCTCCAACTCTCTCTCCCTTGATTTTTCCTTTCAACTTGTAGAACTTCCTTTACTATTTCTTGAAGTGTGGATTTCTTATTGGCATACTCTCTTAATCTCTGTTTATCTGTGAATATTTTGAACTTTCTCCATCATTTTTGAATGCCAGTTTTGCTGGATAGAGAATTTGTGGCTAGAAGTTTTTTACTTTTAGTACTTTGATTATGTCATACCACTGTCTTCTTGCCTCCATGGTTTCAGATGAGAAATCAGCACTTAATCTTATTGTGCTTTCCTTGTATGTGATGGTTCTCTTTTCTCTTGCTGCCTTGAGTATTTTCTCTTTGTCTTGAGCATTGGACAGTTTGACAAGTATATGTCTTGGTGTTGGCCTGTTGGGAGTTATACTGTTTGGGGTGTGCTGTGCTTCCTGGACTTGTACATACATCTCTCTCAATAGGGTTGGGAAGTTTTCAGCCATTATATCCTTCAACACTCCTTCTGTTGTCTTTCCCTTCTCTTCTCCTTCTGGGATGCCCATAATGCATATGTTTGTGCGTTCTGCGTTGTTGGTTAAATCCCTGAGACCCTGCTGGATTTTTCCTACCTTTTTATCTATCCATTCTATTATCTGTTTGATTTCAGATGTATTGTCTTCCGCATCACTAATTCTTTCTTCTGCCTGTTCAAATCTGCTGATATGTGAATCCAGCGTCTTTTTGATTTCTTGGATTGTGCCATTGTTCACCATCATATCTGTTATCTTTTTACGTATGTTTACAATTTCTTCTGTATGTTCTCCCAGTGTCTGCTCAATATCCTTAATCTCTTCCTTTACCTCATTAAGTTGGTCCATGAAATTTGTTTGGAAAGTTTTCATTAGTTGTTTGATGTTCTCATCTCTTCCTGGTTTTTAGTTTGTTCATTGGAGTGGTCCATGTCTTCCTGTTTCTCAGTGTGGTTTGTAATTTTTTGTTGCCCTCTAGTCATCATTTTATCTTGATGGGTTTATTCAATTGATTAGCTTCTCTCTCTGCTCCAGAGTTTTATTTAGCTGGTTGTTCTGAGTGTGTGTTAAGTTTTCTCTTTGAGACTTGTTCTTCTCCTTTTATTTCCTTGCTTCTTTCTGTGTTCCCTTGAAGGCAAAAGATTTGGGCCAGAGGAATTGAAAGAGTTAAGAAAGGAAGAAGGATAATAGTAACATTAATAAAAGTTAGAAGAGGGGCTTAGTAAAACAAATATTTAACTCATGTAGGCAGTGTAGAGCAATAGGAAAAAAAGTGGAGTACTTACAATGGACTGGGAAATCAAATATAGGAAAATATATATAATGATTTAGAAGGCTAGAATGATGAGGAGAGAGAGAAAGAGTAAAGAAAGGGCTGAAAGGAAAAAGTTAATAATAAAAAAAAGAAGAAAACAGAACAGATAGAATAGAAATTAAACCTTTAAGTTGTGGACTAATGAAATAAAGGTGGTATGTAAGAACCACAACAGAAAGCAGAAGGCAGAAAGATGAAGGAAGGGAAAGAGATAGTGTTGGGTGATAAAATCAATATAGACAGAGAATGGGAAATCACTGAAGAAGAATCACAGCAAAGAAGAGACAAGCAAGCAGCACCTAATTTAAAAAAAAAAAAAAGAAAAGAAAAGAAAAAAGAAGGGGGCGGGGAGGAAAGAGGAAAGAAAAAGCAAGAGTCAACAAATAAACAAAGAAAAACCAAACAACCACCCAAGCAAGCAGGCAAACAAAGCTAAGGAAGAACAATGTTCCTTCTAGGGTCTTTGTGGTACCTATCAGCCTGCTTGTGTTCATCAATCAATTACCTGCAAGGTTCTATCTGCAGGTTTTGAGGCATATTTTAGCACTTAAACTAAGTTAAAATTTTTTTCTTTTTTTATTTTTTAAAGTGACTGTCTTCTTCTTCTTTTTTTTTTTTTTTTGGCAAAATAAGGGGCCCAAAAGAAGTCCTCTTCTAGACCACCCCCTTCACCAAGGGGACCCTAAATAGGCTCGTGGAAACTAACCAAGCACTTCCCACTTCCTGGCCTCCCCAGGGGAGCTGAAGCTCTGATGCTTGTCAGTGCAGAGTGATAAAATTGGCTGACTCCTCCCCCTCTGGAACCAAGCCTCAGTATCACTGGGCTGTTGGGTAAATCAGGCTTCCTCAGCAGATTCGCCCCTCGCCTCAGCCTGGCGCTGCTTCAAACCAGCTTATCTGCTCCCCAAAGCTATGAGGGGATCCAGGCAGCCAAATCCACAGAAAGGAAACCCTGCTCCACCTTCTGTCAGAACCCTCCCACTCTTGGAGAATGCTCCCTCTCACTGGGTTGCCGGTGGGAGTTGGGGCGTATCCCTGGGCAGCTAAGTAAATCAACCTTCCTCAGCAGATTCACCTTTCCCCTCAGCCTGGTGCTGCCTCAAGCCAGCTATTTTGTTCCCCAGAGCTGCAAGGGGTTCCAGGCAGCCAAATTCACAGAAAGGAAACCCGTCTTGACCCTCCACCAGGACCCTCCCACTCTTGGAGAATGCTTCCTCTCACCAGGTTGCTGGCGGGAGTTGCAGCTCAAACCAGCCTTTTTCCCTGAGGGTGGGGCTTAGCCGTCTGTGTCAATGACCACAGGCAGGGGAAAAACTCATGAATGCTTCCCGAGCAATCCATCTTGCCTCCAGCTCCTTCCAGATTGATGTCCCCAAGATTCTTGCCCCCTGAGCCCCCTAGCACAGACCCTCTGGGCAGGGCACTCTCCCTAATCAGCTGTCCTCAGAGAGTGAGTCAGCAAGTACCCTCCTAAGCCAACACCATCTTGCCCCTCCCTCCTTAATGCCCTTTAATGACCTTTCAATTCCTTGAATTGATTTAGGAAATTTGTATGAACACCATTGATTAGTTTTTTCAAATCTTGCATCTCATCTGGATTTTTGAGTTGTTCCTTTGCCTTGCCGAATTTTCCTGTTTCTTAGTATGGCTTGTATTTTTTTGTTGATGTGTAAGCATCTGATTTTGATGGTGAGTTTATTATCATGACCAATTTCTTTTTCTTGCCTAGGAATTTATTGTTGAGTGACTTTGTGTTATGGCCCTTCTTTGATTCTTGGTTCAGTTTATTCTAGGTCTCTAGAATTACCCATTTAACTATTCAAAACAGGACCAGGGACCCACTACTTGGCTGCAGACTGGTTTCCAAGAGCCTTGGGGAAAGAGTCAGTAAGGGCACCAAAAAGTCTCTCATTTATTTCTCCCTGGAATGCACTTACCTGGCTTTCCAGCAGATAGTACTCTTTGGCAAACCTCTTTGCTGAAACTTTAGGGGAGAATGTGTTCACTGGTAATCGTCTGGGTGGGCCATGTAGAAGCAATGTCCTGGAGAGTTCCCTCTCACCGTGTGTGTTCAAAGCTCAGCTTTGCTGTTTAAACTTGCTAATCAGAAGCCTCTCTCCTCCTTTGGTCACATGCTCCTTTTCCTGAGGGGGTAAGGAAATTTCCACTCTTCTCTATGTTGGAGGTGCCAGTCCAGGTCAGTAAGGAGGGTGTTGTAGAAGGCAGGCTCTCTTTAGCTATCTGTCAGCTCTGTGTGTGAAGACAATGGTGTTGCCACACACATCCAGGATGTTTGGGATTCATGGGATATGGCAGAACAAATTTGTTAGTTAGAAGCTGGAACAACAGTAGGCTGTGTCACTCCCTCTCCTCTTTCCTGGGGAAGTGGACACCTGTGGGCATCTTGGTCCATAGCTGTCTGCCAGAGACCTGGGGACCTGAAGCTGTCTGCTCCAAGAATGGGAGTTGGGTATCAGCACTCATGGATCCTCCTTGCAGTGCCTCCTTTTCTTTGCCTCTCTTTCTTATGGGTGCTGCCTTGTCTTCCCCTGGTCTCCTGAGCCCAAGAATGGTTGATACAGACAGTTTCTGCCTGTCCTGTAGCTATTTTTCTGGGAGAAAAGTGAGCCCTGTACCTCTCTAATCCTCCATCTTTTGGGAACTCTCCTTTTCCTGGTTTTAATGCAAGAAAACTCATCAAAAACATATCCAAAATCAACTCCTGGATAAAGAAAACCATTAAAAATACATGGAAACATGGATATAGGGGTACACATTTTCCCTTTAGCCTCCTGCTCCATCATGACCTGGCACAGCACTGTGATTTAACTTTATTTAAAATTTGGATATTATTCACCATGGATTTTCTTGCAATGGTTTAGATTTTTAAAGATATTGCATTATCATCATATTGATCTTGATTATTTAGTTTTTGTCACCCCCTTGAATTTTATGCATGAGGCAACTGCCTCCCTAACCCCATCTTGATCTTGGCCCTAATCTTGAACTTTTGGGGGAAGATTTATAAGATATTTCTAGGATATGGGACAGTAGGCTTGGCATTCATGGCTTAATAACACCCTCTTATTAATAATCTATCTACATGAAAAGAAAAAGTATAACATTGCAGTGCTGGGTGTCTCTTGCTGATGTAGGGAATTATCCTAAGGGTAGGATACTCTTACACCTAGAATAGGTGTGCCCATGTTATTTTTTGTCATTATATTTTTATTTGACCCTTAGATCCTGTATGAAGTAGAAACTGGAGTTGTAACCTAAAAATACAATAGTACTAGCATTTGGATTTACCCATACTGCTGCCCTAACTGGAGATATTTATTTCTTCATCTATCTATTATCTATTATTTTTCTTTTCAACCTGCAGAACTCTCTTTAGCATCTCCTGTAGGACCAGCCTAATGATGCTAAACTCTCTCAGCCTTTATTTGCAAATATATTAATCTCTCCCTCGATTGTTTTTCCAAATATAGAATTCTTGGGTGGCAATGTTTTGCTGTCAACACTTTAATTGTATCATTGCACTGCCTTCTTGTAACCATGGTTTCTGGCAAGAATTGGCACTTACTCTCACTGAGGATCCTTGTACATGACACACTGTGTCTCTCATGTGGCTCTCAGAATTCTTGCTTTTTCTTTGGTATTTGACTATTTGATTTTCATAGAACAGTGGGTCTAAATGTGAAGTTTGCAAAATTTACACCATGCTTTGTAATGGAGGGGAAAGTGGTTATATTACCTTTTTCTAATTAGAGAAGTTTCAGATTTATAGAAATGTCATCTAAAAATACCATGTTCCCGTATACCCCTTATAATTGACACTTTGCATTTGTGTGGTACCTTCAATACAACTGATGAAAGAATATTAATATAGTACTATTAACGATAATCTATAGTTTACATTAGGTGTAACTTTTTCCCATATACCATCCTATTATTAGCACACTGTCTTAGTGAGGTACATTTGTTGTAATTCATGAAAGAACATTCTTATACTTGTACTATGAACCACAGTCCATCATCCACAACATTGCTTACTTCTATACACTCCCATGTTTTATCTTCTAACTTTCATTCTAGTAAGATACAAGACCCAAAACCTCTCTTTCAACCACATTCACACATAGAATTCTACACTGTTAATTAGTCTTACAATAATGTGCTACCATCACCACCATCCTTTTCCATACCTTTATGATCAACCTAAATAGAAATCCTGGACAAACTAAACATCAGCTCCCCATTTTCTAGCCCAGTCTATCTCCTAGTAACCTATATTCCAGATTCTAACTCTATGAGTTTGTTCATTATAATTAATTCACATCAGTGAGATCATACCATATTTGTCCTTTTGTGTCTCGGTTTTTTCATTCAGCATAAGGACCTCAAGGTTCATCCATTTTCTCCCATGCATCAGGACTTCATTCCTTCTTACAGCTGAATAATATTCCATCATATGTATATACTGCATTCTACTTATCCACTAATTTGTTGATAGACTTTTGGGTTATTTCAATCTTTTGGCAATTGTGAACAATGCTACTATGAACATAGGTGTGCAAATATCTGTTTGAGTTCCTGATTTCAATTCTTCTGCGTATATACCTAGTTGTGGGATTGACAGGCCATAAGGTAATTCTATATTTAGCTTCCTGAAGAACTGCCAAATTGTCTTCCACAGTGGCTGTAGCATTTTACATTCCCATCAGCAAAGAATGAGTGTTACTATTTCTCCACATCCTCTTCAACACTTGTAATTTTCTTTTTTTTTTTTTTTTAATTTCTATTGTCATATGTGTGAAATGATATGTCATTGTGGCTTTGATTTGCATTTTCCTAATAACCGGTAATACTGATAATTATTTCATGTACTTTTTCAGCCATTTGTATAGCGTCTTTGAAGAAATGCCTATTCAAGTCTTTTGCCCATTTTCAATTGGGCTCTTTGTCTTTTTATTGTTTAGTTATAGGATTTATTTATATGTTTTTGATATAAATTCCTTATCAGATATGTGGATTGAATATTTTCTCCCATTGAATAGGATGCTTTTTCACTTTTGTGAGAAAGTCCTTTGTTGCACAAAAGTTTTTAATTTTGAGGAGGTCCCATTTAAATAGTTCTGTTGCTTGTGCTTTGAGTGTAAAGTCTAAGAAACCATTCCCTAACACAAGATCCTGAAATTTTTCCCTATATTTTCTCCTAGGAATTTTACAGTCCAAGCTCTTATATTTAGGTCTTTGTGTGAGATAGTGGTCCTTTTTTCATTCGTTTGCATTTGGAAATCCAGTTCACCCAGCACTGTTTGTTAAAGAGACTATTCTTTTCCAATTCATTGGACTTGGCAGGCTTGTCAAAAATCAATTGGACATACTTTTGAGAGTCTATTTCTGAACTCTCCGTTCAATTCCATTGGTCAATAGCTTTATACTTGTGCCAGTACTATGCTGTTTTGTCCACTGTAGCTTTGTAATATGATTTAAATTCAGGACGTGTGAATCCTTCAGCTTCATTCTTCTTTTTCAAGATGTTTTTTGGATTATTTTGGGCCACTTATCTTTCAAATAAATTTGATAATTGGCTTTTCCATTTCTGCAAAGTAGACCACTGAAATTTTGGTTGGGATTGCATTAATCTGTAAATCAATTTGGGTAGAATTGACATCTTCGTGATATTTAGTCTTTCCATATCATGCATAATATCCAGATTCTCACTTCAGTACCAGCACATGAACATGGAATGTCCTTCCATTTATTCAGGTCGTCTCTGATTAGCAATGTTTTTTAGTTTTCTGAATACAAGTCCTTTACATCCTTGGTTAAATTTTTTCCTAGATTTTGATACTTTTAGTTGTTATTTTAAATGGAATTTTTCCCTTGATTTTCTCCTCAGCTTGTTCATGACTAGTGTATAGAATTGTTACTGATTTTTGTGTGTTGATCTTGTTGCCTGTCACTTTGCTGAATTCAGGTATGAGCTCTAGTAGTTTGTTGTCAATTTTCTATGACTTTCTATATATAGGATCATGTCATCTGCAAATAGTGCAAGTTTTACTTCCTTTCCACTTTGGCGGCTTTTTCTTTCTTTTCCTTGCCTAATTGTATGGGCTGGAAGTTGCAGTACAATGTTGAATACCAGTGATGATAGTGGGATCCTTGTCTTGTTGCCAATCTTAGAGGGAAAACTTTTCATCTTTCACCATTGTGTAGAGTTAGCGCTGAGTTTTTATATATGGCCTTTATCACATTGAGGAAGTTTCCTTCCATTTATTTATTTATTTTTAACAAAGAAAGGATGCTGGAATTGTCAAATGCCTTTTCTGTATCAATCAAGATGATCATGTGGCATTCCCACTTTATTTTCTTGATGTGGTATGTATTAGTCAGTCAAAGGGTGTGCTGATGCAAAATACCAGAAAGTGGTTGGTTTTTATAAAGGGTATTTATTAGAGGTAGAAGCTTACAGTTATCAGGCCATAAAGCATAAGTTACTTCCCTTACCAGTCTATTGCCACGCGCTGGAGCAAGATGGCTGCTGACGTCTGTATGGGTTCAGGCTTCCTGGGTTCCTCTCTTCCAGGGGCTCAGCTGCTCTGCTATCTCCACAAGGCCAGCTGTAGACTATCAGGTGAACAGCTCGTGTCTCTTCCTGGGGCTTCTGCTGTGTCTAATCGAGCCTTCTCTCTGCTCCTCTGTGCGCTTACTTCACAGGCTCCAGCATTAAAACTCCAAACTCCTTTCTCTGTGGTGTGGTTTCTCTGTGAGTCCCGCCCACCAAGGGGGTATAGACTCAACGTCCCAGTGACGTGGCTCAATCAAAGTCTCAAACATTATTTAATCAAGTAAAAGTGAAACCTCTGGATCCAGTATAATCTAAGATGCCCAGAGAGATAGACCCGTTTACAAACATAATCCAATTCTATTTTTGAAATTCATAAACAATATCAAACTGCTACATGGTATATTATGTTAATTGATTTTCTTATGTTGAACCACCGTTTCGTACCTGGTCTAAAACACACTTGATTATGGTGTATAACTTTTTGAGGTTCTGTTGGATTCAATTTGAAAGTATTTTGTTGAGGGTTCTTGTATCTATAGTTACAAGAGAAACTGGTTTGTAATTTTCTTTTCTTCTAGTATCTTTATCTGGCTTTTGGTATTAGGGTGATATTGGGTCTCATAGAATGAGTTAGGTAGTCTTCTTTCTTATTCAATTTTTTGCAATAGTTTGAGCAGGATTTGGATTAATACTTCTTGAAATGATGTGTGGAATTCACCTGTGAAGCCATCTCTCCTGGGCTATTCTTTACTGGGAGTTTTTTTTCCATTTGTGAATATATACATCTTGTTTTATTAGAGAAGTTGTGAGTTTGCAAAACAATCATGCATAATATCCAGATTCCCATACTTTGCAGTTTTTTGGAGCATTTGTTACAATTGATGAAAGAACATCTAAATATTACTTCCAACTATAGCCCATAGCTTACACTAAGCGAATTTCCCCCATAAACTACACTATTATGAATCTCTTGCAATGTTATTGTATATTTGATAGAGTTCATGAAAGAACATTCTCATCTTTGTACTGATAACCTCAGTCCATCATCCACCAGAGGGTTCACTGTGATATACAGTTCCATGCTTTGGACAATCCATTCAAAGTGTATACTCATTGGTTCACAGTATGATCACAGAGTTGTGCTGTCATCACCACAGTCAATTTTAGAATATTTTTCTTACTACAGAAAGAAAAATCTCACACTCTCTTATAACTCCGTATTGCTGACCCTTAGCATAGATATAGTGCTTTCATTGACATTGATGAGAAAATATTACAATATCACTATTAACTATAGTGCATAAGTTACACTAGTTGTATTTTTCCCATATATCACCATATTCTTAACACCTTGTAATAGTGATATATATTTGTTCTCGTCCAAAACATTCTTGTTTTTGTACTATTAACCCCAATCCTCATCCATCTCCACAATCACTATATTATACAGTCCTGAGGTTATCCTCTAGCTTTCTTTGTATTGACATTTATGACCCTAGACTATCCCTTTCAAAATCACTTTTATATATTAGTACTAGTAATATTCATTAGGTTGTTTGACCATCATCTGTATCCATTTCCTACCGAATAAAAAATTCTACAGACATTAAGTTTCAGCCCCTACTTCCCAATCCTCAATCTATACGCTAGTATCCTATACTCTAGATTTTAAATCCATGACTTCACTAATGATATTTAGTTCATGTTAGTGAGATCATACAGTATTTCTCCTTTGGTGTCTAGGTTATTTAACTTAACATGATGTCCTCAAGGTCCATCACGTTTTCATATGTATCCTGACCTCATTTCTTCTTGCAACTGAATAGTATTCCATCATATGTATATATAACATGTTGTTTATCCAATCATAGGTTGATGGACACTTGGGTTTCCATCTTTTGGCAATTGTGAATAATGCTGCTATGAACATCAGTGTATAGATGTCTATTATCATCCCTGCTTTCCATTCTTCTAAATATATTCCTCATAGTCAGATTGCTGGGTCATATGGCAGTTCTATATTTAGCTTTCTGAGGAATCACCACCCTCTCTTTCACAAAGGCTTCTACATTCCCACCAGCAGTGAAGGAATGTTTCTATTTTTCCACATCCTCTCCAATGCTCCTGGTTTTCTGTTTTTTTTTTTTTTTTTTTTAATAGCGGCCATTCTATATGGTGTGAAATGATGTCTGATTGTAGTTTTGATTTACATTTTCCTTATAACTATTGATGTTGAATATCTTTTCATTTTGTTTTTGGCCATTTGTATTTCCTCTTTGGGAAAATGTCTGCTTAAGTTTCTTGCCCTTTTAAAAAATTGGTTTGCTTGTCTTTTTGTCATTGAGTTGTTTGATCTTTTTACATATCCTGACACTTAAACCTTTACCTGATAAGTGACTTATCTGATAAATTACCAAATATTTTCTCTCATTGAGTAGCAGCCTTTGTACCTTCTTGGCAAAGTTGTTTGAAGCACAAAAATGTTTAAGTTTATATATTTTTTCTTTCGTTGCTCCTGCTTTGGGTGTAAGGTTTAAGAAACCAGCTCCTATCACTAGATTCTGAAGATGCTTTCCTATATTTTCTTCTAGGATCTCTGTGGATCTAGCTTTTATATTTAGGTCTTTGGTCCATTTTGAGTTAATTATTGTATAAGGTTTGATATAGAGGTCTTATTTCCATTTTTTGGATATGGATATTGAGTTCTCCCAGCACCATTTGTTGAACAGATTGTGCTGACCCAAATGGGTGTATTTGGCAACCTTGTCAAAAATCAATTAACCGTAGATGTTTACATGTTTGTCACATTCTTGTCTAAATTTATTATTTTTGATTTAGATTCTAATATAATGGAACTACTTTAATTTCATACTTTCTATTTTGGGTAGTTCATTTTTGGTATATAGAAAGACAACTGATTTGTATATATTAATCTTGTAACCTGTACATTTTTAAAAATTTGTTTATTGTTCTACTTATTCTTTAGTCAAATAATACAAAAATTCAGGATTTTTCCACCTCAGATAATTTTTGAGGCATCCAGTGGTGTGAGTCAGGTCAAGATATTTCTTCAATGGCAAGGATAAAAAGCTGCATCTAAAATACCCTAAAACTGAAAAAATGGGTACAACACTTTGTTGGCCTCTTTTGTTTTGGAGGAAACCTATTCCTCATTTGGGTGTTCTACTATAGCCCATGTACAGAATGACTCAAAATGCTTCTAATTTTGTGTAGGGAGAGGAATAAGAGAGGCTCTCCAATAGGTCCAGGCTGCCGTGCAAGCCACTTTGCCACTTCAACCATATTATCCAGAAAATCATATGGTGCTTTAAGTTTGGTGGCAAATAGAGAGGATGTTTGGAACATTTGGTGGGCTCCTAGAAGAGACTGACAGCACAGACCCTTCAGATTTTGGAGAGAAGTCCAGCCATCTTCTGTAGATCACTATTCTTTTGAGAAACAGCTTTGGGCGGCTTCTGGGTCTCATTATAGTCCAAACCCTTAGCTATGAACCATGATATGTGAGATTGCCTCATGAAGTGTTTTCTAAATCAGGTGCAATCTATGGTGTTGTTTCTGGCATAGTCAGGATTGACAGATTCAGAAAGTTAATGGTGAAAATGTGTCATAGTCATTATTATTCCTAGTGATCCAATAGAAAGATTTCTGATTGCTGTCCCTGCATCCATAATCTCTGCTGGTCTAGAGGTCTTAGTTCCAAAAGGAGGTGAGACACAACAATGATTCCATTGAACTGGAAGTTAAGACTGCCACTTGCCACTTTGGGCTCCTCATCACTCTGAAGCAATAAGCAAAAATGGACTTGTTATACTGGCTGGGGTGATTGATCCTGACTATCAAGAGGAAGTAAGATTGCAGCTCCGCAGTGGAGACAAAGTAGAGTTTGCCTGTGATAAGTAGATCCCCTAGGGGTCTCTTAGTATTCCCATGTTCAGTGAATAAAATCAAGGAGATATGGCAACTCTCAGTCAAGGTTCAATGGCTCAGAATCTTTTGGGAAGAACGTTTGGGTCTTTCTGCCAGGCAAGGAACCATGGCCAGCTGAGGAGTTTGCTGAGGATAAAGGGAACATAGAATAGGTACTTGAAGAAGGTGGTGATGAATATCATCCATAACCACGTATAAATATGAGGACTGTAGTAGTTATGAATATTTCTTCCATGTTTTGTTACTTGTTTTGTATGTGTTTCCAAAGCAAACAACTTTGTTTTCTTCCCTAACATGTGGCCTTATCATATGACACAACTTGTGTCAGTTTCACGTTACATTATCCAAGTTACAGACTATCAAGTTTAAGGGTGAATATTACCCAATGAATTCCACCCTTTTCTTGAGAGATTTAGAGTATTTCTGGTTGTACACAGGACAGTTGAGTATTGTTACTAAGAGAATATGTGTGTTATTGTTTTTCATTTAGAGATTAATATTGTTTAAGGTGATTTCTGTGGATGCCTTGTTCACAAAGGGTGGAGTATAATGGCTTCATGTGACACCTTGCCATTTAATGGTGCTCAGTTGGGTTAAGGAAGCACTGGCCTGTTGTTAATTTGAGGACATTTCTTGGATATCAGTCATCAGTAAGTTGATTGCATCTATGGCCAATTACATCTACCAACACCGGAGGACATTGCCTTTTTCATCCGATCAGTTGAAGTCTATAAAAGGAGAAGTGAAAATTTCAGGAGGCAGGAGAGATATTTTTCATCCCTACTTCATCCAGCCATCCAGCTTCTCCTGGGAAATTCATTGAAAATCTTCATATAGTTCCCCGCATGGTTACAGAATATGGAGCTGTGCATCCCCACAGTTGAAAAAGAAAATTTTATAAAATCTCATAATATTCAGAGATATTGCCTGTCAGTTATGTTTCCATAGAGAACCTTAACTAATGTAGGGCCTTTCAGTTTTCCTGATTAGGGAGATGTAGTATTGTATCCCTGATTTAATACCTATCCTTTGTTTCTACCTTAATCTACACAGATATTTTAAATTTGGGTGATTTGGCGGAAGATGGCATCAGTTTAGGTGGGCACTCACTATTTCTTTCCTGGAGGATGGCTGATTGGGGACGGGATCCTGCCCAGGTGGTCTGTTCTGGGAGCCTGTGGAGCGAGAACCTTGGGGACATTGATCTGGAGAGAGCTGGACAGCGAGGTGAACTGCTCAATATAAAATCATGAGTTTTTTTTCCCCAGCTGGAAATCGTGGATGCAGATGGCTAAGCCCCACCCTCCCAGCAACCTGGTGAGAGGAAACACTCTCTGAGAGTGGGAGATTCCTGGCAAAGGGTGAGAGGGTTTTTTTTCTGTCGGTTTGGCTGCCTGGACCCCCTTGCAGCTTTTTGGGAGCAAACCAGCTGGCTAGAAGTGGTGCCGGGCTGAGGGGAGAGGTGAATTTTCTGAGGAAGACTGATTTACCTAACAGCCATAGGGCACAGAGGCTTGGCTTGGGAGGGGGCGGAACCAGCCAATTTTATAGTTCTGTGCTGAGTATCAGTCTTAGCTCCCCTGGCGGGGTCAAGCAGTGGGAAGTGTTTGATAAGTTTCCACTCGGCGGAGGACGTGGTCAAGAAGAGGCCTCCTTTTGGGTTCCTTATTTCTTCAAAAGATTTTTTTAAACTTAATTTAATCACTAAAATCTGCCTCAAAACCTGCAGAGAGAAGGCTGCAGGGTAATTGATGAACGCAGGCAGAGAGGCTCCACAAGAGCCCAAGAAGGAATGCTGTTCTTCCTTAGCTTTGTTTGACTGCATGCTTGCGTGTTTGCTTGGTTTTTCTTTGTTTGTTTGTTTCTTGCCTTTCTTTCCTTTTCCTCACCCCCCCCCTTTTTTAAATTAGGTGATGCTAGCTTGTTTATTCTTTGCTGTGCTTCTTCTTCCTTGATTTTCCATTCTCTGTGTACAGAGATTTTGTCTATCAATGCTGTCTCTTTTCCTTCCTTCATCTTTCCACCTTCTGCTTTCTGTTGTGGTTCTTTCATTCCACCTTTTTTCATTAGTCCTCAACTTCACAGATATTGATTTCTATCTTATCTATTCTGTTTTCTTTTTAATAAATTTTTCCTTTCAGCCCTTTCTTTACTCTTTCTTTCTCTCCTCATTCTGGCCTTTTAAATCATTCTATATATTTTTCTCTGTTTGGTTTTCATTCCATTGTAAGTACTCCACTTGAATTAAATATTCATTTTACTAAATCTGAAATAGCCCCTCTTCTAATTTTTATCAATATTACTATTATCCTTTTTCCTTTCTTACCCCTTTGTATTTCTCTGGCCCTAATCTTTTTCCTTCAAGGGAACATAGAACAAAGCAAGGAAATACAACAAGAAGAAAAAGTGTCAAAGAGAAAACTTAACACACACACAGAACCACCAGCTAAATAAAGCTTGAGAACAGAGAGAGAAGCTAATCAACTGAATAAGTCCATCAAGATAAAATGATGACCAGAGGGTAATAAAAAATTACAAATCATACATAGAAACATGAAGACATGGAACAGTCCAATGAGCAAACTAAAAACCAGTAAGAAATGCAGAACATCAAACAACTAATCAAAGCTGTCCAAATAAATATCATGGATCAACTTAATGAAGTGAAGGAAGAGATTAAGGATATTAAGAAGACACTGGGAGAACATATTGAAAAAATTATAAACATACATAAAAAGATAACGGATATGATGGTGATGAATGGCACAATCCAAGAAATAAAAAAGACACTGGATTCACGTAACAGCAGATTTGAACAGGCAGAAGAAAGAATTAGTGATGTGGAAGACACTACATCTGAAATCAAACAGATAGTAGAAAAGATAGATAAAAAGATAGAAAAAAACCAGCAGGGACTTAGGGATTTAACTGACAACACAAAATGCACAAACATACACATTATAGGCTTCCCAGAAGGAGAAGAGAAGGAAAAGGGAGCAGAAGGAGTGTTGAAGGATATAATGGTTGAAAATTTCCCAACCCTATTGAGGGAGATGGATGTACAGTCCAGGAAACACAGTGCACCCCAAACAGTATAAATCCCAACTGGCCTACTCCAAAGCATGTAATTATCAAAATGTCCAATGCTCAAGACAAAGAGAAAATACTCAAGGCAGCAAGAGAAAAGAGAACCATCACATACAAGGGAAGCACAATAAGATTAAGTGCTGATTTCTCATCTGAAACCATGGAGGCAAGAAGACAGTGTTTTGACATAGTCAAGGTACTAAAAGAAAAAAACTTCCAGCCACGAATTCTCTATCCAGTAAAGCTGGCATTCAAAAATGATGGAGAGCTCAAAATATTCACAGATAAGCAGAAATTAAGAGAATATGCCAATAAGAAACCTGCACATCAAGAAATACTAAAGAAAGTTCTACAGGTTGAAAGGAAAAAACAGGTGAGAGAGAGCTGGAGGAGAGTGTAAGAAAAACTGAAAAGAAAAAAAGAGAAATAAAAACAACATATGACATACTAAACCCAATGAAAATATGGCTGATATAAGAAATTCATTGAGAGTAATAAAACTGAGTGTTAATGGATTAAAGGCACAGACTGGCAGAATGGATAAAGAAATATGACCCATCTATATGTTGTCTACAAGAAACCCACCTTAGACCCAGGGATTCAAGGAGGCTGAGAGTGAATGGCTGGAAAACAATTTTACAAGCAAACAATAACCAAAAAAGGGCAGGAGAAGCTTCCTAATATCGGATAAAATAGACTTGAAATGCAAAACTATTGTAAGAGACAAAGATGGACACTACATATTAGTAAAAGTAGTAATCTTTCAAGAAGAGAGAACAATCATAAACATTTATACACCTAATCAGGGTGTCTCACAATACATGAGGCAAACACTGGAAAAACTAAGTGGAGAAATAAATACCTCTACAATTATAGTGGGGAACTGTAATAACCATTATCACCATTAGACAGAACATCTAGACAGAGAATCAAGAAAGAAACAAAGACTTTGAATAATATATTGGAGGACCTGGACCTAATACACGTATACTGAACACTGCTCCCAAATACAGCGGCATATACATTCTTCTTGAGTGCACATGGATCATACTCCAAGATAGACCACATGCTAGGCCACAGAACAACTCTCAATGAATTCAGAAAGGTTGAGATTATACAAAGTAATTTCTCTGATCACAATGGAATGAAATTGGAAATCACTAAGGGCCAGAGAACCAGATTAGGCTCAAAGATAAAAGGTAAACAACACACTCTTAGACAAACAGTGGGTCAAGTAGGAAATCTCAAAAGAAATCAGTAACTACCTCGAATTGAATGAAAATGAAGACAGACATATCAAAACCCGTGGTATGCAGCCAAAGCTGTACTGAGAGGGAAATGTATAGCCATAAATACATATATTAAAAAAGAAGAAAGAGCTAAAATTGGAGACCTAACTGCACACCTGGAGGACTTGGAAAAACAACAACAAACTAACCCTAAAGGAAGTAGAAAGAAGGAAATAAGAAAGAGTAGAGCAGAACTAAATGAAATAGAAAAAAAGAAAGCAGTAGAAAAATAAACAAAACCAAAAGCTGGTTCTTTGAGAAGATCAATAAAATTGACAAACACATAGCCAGACTAACAAAGAAAAAGAGAGAGCAGATGCAAATACATAAAATAAGGAATGAGGAAGGGTATTTCACTACTGACCCCACAGTAATAAAGAGTATCACAAGAGGATACTTTGAAAAATTATATGCCAACAAGAATGATAATTTAGAGGAAATGGACAAATTCCTAGAAACTCACAAGCAGCCTACATTGACAAAAGAAGAAATTGATGAACTCAATAGTACAATTACAAGTAAAGAAATAGACTCAGTCATCAAAAACCTCCCAACTAGAAGAGCCCATGACCAGATGGCTTCACAGCTGACTTCTACCAAACATTCCAGAGAGAACTAACACCAATCCTGCTTAAGCTCTTCCAAAAAATAGATGCAGAAGGAATATTGCCTAACTTGTTCTATGATACCAATTTTACCCTAATACCAAAGCCTAACAAAGATACCACAAGAAAGGAAAATTACAGGCCAATTTTCTAATGAACCTAGATGCTAAAATGCTCAACAAAATACTTGCTAATCACATTCAATACCAAAGCAATTATACACCATGACCAAGTGGGTTTCTTCTCAGGTATGCACAGATGGTTCAATATAAGAAAATCAATCAATGTAATACACCACATAAACAGATTGAAAGGAAAAAACCACATGATCATCTCTATGGATGCAGAAAAAGCATTTGACAAAATACAGTACCCTTTTCTGATAAAAACACTGCAAAAGAGGAATAGAAGGAAACTTTCTGAGCATGCCAAAGGGTATATATGAAAAACCTAACATCATTTTCAATGTTGAAATCCTAAAAGCCTTCCCTCTGAGATCAGGAACAAGACAAGAATGCCCACTATTGCCACTCCTATTTAACATTGTCTTAGAAGTACTTGCTTGAGCACTGAGGCAAGAAAAAGATATAAAAAGCATCCAAATTGGAAAAGAAGAAGTAAGAATTTCATTATTTGCAGATGACATGATCCTATACATAGAAAGAACTGAAAAATCTAAAACAAAGCTTCTAGAACTTATAAAGGAATTCAATAACACCACAGGCTATAAGATCAATGCTCAAAAATCAGTAGCATTTTTGTACACCAATGATGAGCAATCTGAGGAGGAAACCAAGAAAAAAATACCACTTACAATAGTAACTGAAAGAATCAAATATCTAGGAATAAATTTAACTAAAGATGTAAAGGACTTAAATACAGAAAATGACACAACACTGTTAAAAGAAATCAAAGAAGACTTAAATAAAAGGAAGAATATTCCCTGTCATGGATAGGAAGACTAACATCATCAAGATGTCTATCCTGCTCAAACTAATCTACAGATTTAATGCAATCCCAATAAAAATCAACACTGTATATTTTAAGGAATTGGAAATACTAACTACAAAATTTATTTGGAAGGGTAAGAGGCCCCGATTCGCCAAAGACATATTGAAAAAGAAAAATGAAGTTGGAGGTATCATACTACCTGACTTTAAAACATACTACAAAGCTACAGTGGTCAAAACTGCATGGTATTGGCACAAGGAGAGACATACTGACCAATGGAACCGAATGGAGAGTTCTGATATAGATCCTCGCATATACAGTCATCTGATATTCGACAAGGTCACCAAGCCCACTCAGTTGGGAGAGAATGGCCTCTTCAACAAGTGGTGCTTAGAGAACTGGATATCCATATCCAAAAGAATGAGAGAGGAATACCATCTCACACCTTATACAAAAATCAACTCAACATGGATCAAAGATCTAAATATAAGAGTCAAGACCATAAAGACCTTGGAAGATAATGTAAGGAAGCATCTACTGTACCTTGTAATAGGAAATGGCTTCATGAACTTCACACCCAAAACACAAGAAGCCAAAGAAAAAATAGATAAATGGGTCCTCCTCAAAATTAAAACCTTTTGCAACCCAAAGGAGTTTGTCAAGAAAGTGAAAAGACAGCTTACCCAATGGGAGAAAATATTTGGTAACCATATATTGGATAGGAGCCTAATATCCAGCATATATAAAGAAATCCTACATCTTGAAAATAAAAAGACAAGCAACCCATTTAAAAAATGGACTAGCGATTTGAACAGACACTTCTCCAAAGAAGAAATGCAAATGGATAAAAAGCACATAAAAAGATGCTCAACTTCACTAGCTATCAGGGAAATGCAAATCAAATTACAATGAGTTACGATCTTACACGCATTAGACTGACGGCTATTATAGAAAGCAGAGGACACAAGTGTTGGAGAGGATGTGGAGGAATGGGAACCCTCATTCACTGCTGGTGGGAATGTAGAATTCTCCAGCCATTGTGGAAGACAGTTTGGTGGTTCCTCAAAAAACTAAATACAGATTTGCCGTATGACCCAGCAATGCCACTGCGGGGTATATACCCAGAAGAACTGAAAGCAAGGACAGACATGAACAGATATGTGCACACCAATGTTCATAGTGGCATTACTCACTATTGCCAAAAGTTGGAATCAACCTAAATGCCCATCAACAGATGAATGGATAAACAAAATGTGGTACATACATACAATGGAATATTACTCAGCTGTAAGATGGAATAAAGTGCTAACACACGGGATAACACGGATGAATCTGGAAAACCTTATGCTGAGTGAAGCAAGCCAGGCATTGAAGGATGAACAGTACATGACCTCACTGATATGAATAAAGGAAATTGAGCAGTCTCCAAGAACTATCACCTGAAAGATAGGTTTACAAGAAAGAGAAAGAAAAGAGAAATTTGTGAGCCATCACCCATACAGATATAATCTATGGTAAAGTGATACAGTGTAGTTGCGTACTGAAGGGATAGAACAGGTGGGTAGTGATATTATTGCGTTTGGTGGTACAGGGCTGACAGGTGGGTAGATTGGGAAGGGTGGGTTAGAATACCCAGGATACTGAGGGGAGAGATGGAAGAGGGAGGCGGTGAACACTTGGGATTTGTGGATATGAGGTTGAAATTACAGATGTGGGAATGCTCTTATGGCAATATGACAAGGAAGTGTCACAGGTTTAGAGTGTTGGTTGGAGGGGCATTCGGGACAGGGTGCATTTGGAGCAGGCTTCCAGGGCGTGTGTGAGTGTTCATCCTGTCATAATGTGTTGTCTTTGGGAGGACGGGTTTGCTCAGAAATAGACAGGTGGGCGTCTCTTATGAGCAAGGGCAGTTCCTAATAGTGGAGGACAAACCAGTATGTCAAGAACTCTTCTTGCATGTAACTATGGATCTTGTCATCCAATAAGTCAAGCCAGGTGGCCGTCGTGTGCCTGGGGGGAATGGGGAGGGAGGAACAGAATAGATAAAACAGGGGGTATTTAGTGGTCAGTGGAAACGTTTTTCATTACCTTACAGTGATGGACACAGGACATGGTAAATATCATCAAAATTTATAAAAGTGTGCAGTCTAAAATGTAAACCATACTGTAAACCATTGACAGTGTTTAGTAGCTATTTTTCACTATCTGTGTATCAGTTATAGCAATGCTACCATCCACATACAAAAAACTTTTAACATGGAGTGAGGAAAGGGGAAAGAGGTTGGGGATATGAGAGTCTCTTGTATTCAATGTGTGTCTGCTCTGACTTAAAACTTCTTTGAAAATTAAATGAAAAATAGTGAGACAGTGGGAAGTGAGAGGGGGAAGGTGCCACGGTACAGAACGGACATGAGATATTGCAGTGACAAAAGGCAAAATGTCAAAAAAATCTTTTTTTAATTTTTTCCCAATTTTTGAATATCCCAATCCTTTAATTTAATTTTTAGTTTTTTTTAAAGTTTTCATGTATTTTATATCTTACATTTAAACTTATCATTATTATTTCATTTTCCTATTAATTGTATTTGGCTACTGTATTGGCTTCATCTTTAAAGAAGCTTTGGATCACAGAAAGGTTACAACTGGGGCGGGAGAGGCTCATTGGTGGGGGGTGTCAGGGATGGGGGTCCATGGGAAGAAGTTCACCTGAAAATACATAAAAGGTATATAAAAATGTTCAAATACTCATGGGGCCTGGTCACAGTGGGTGGAGAATCACTAAATAAATGAGAGAATACTGAATTCCCATTCTGGAGAGCTTTGCCACATTCTCCAAGGGAGCAGCAACAGTCCCCCAAGTGCAGGGGCAGTATCTGGCAAAGGAGGATTGGATCCACTGATTGGCTCTTGTTATTGATGACTAGCCTTATGAGTCTTTGCTCTTGAAATTGAAACTTAACCTATTGTTATGGGGTGCCTAAGTGCTGCCTCCTGAGAGCCTCCTTGTTGCTCAAATGTGGCATCTCTCTAAGCCAAACTCAGCATATGAATGCATTACCTTCCCCCCAGCATGGGACATGACTCTTGGGGATGAGCCTCCCTGGCAATGAGGGATTAATACCAAGTGCCAACTGGCAATACGACTGGAAAAAGATCTCAAATAAAAGGGGGAAAAGGTAAAGACAAATGATTTCATATAGCTAAGAGACTTCAAAGTGAGTCTGGAGGTCATCCCAGAGGTAACCCTTATGCACATCTCAGTAGGACCTCATAGGCCTCCAATTTGGATATCACCCAAAACAGAGGGGCTCATGAGGGTTCTGGAGACACCCAGGTCCTATATCAGGCCAGATAGCTCTGGAGTTTGGTGCCTTATCAGTGGCCCCTACTTTGGAATCTGTGCTCCTGATCGTGACAGAGTTGGACTCAAATATGTCTTCCCTACACATGGTCCATCAATCCCTTCTATTCAAACCTATATGTGGTTCTGGAGTTTGTAGGTGTACATCCAGAGACTGGAGTCTTTGGGCTGTCCACGTGCCAGCTGGGCCCGGAATCTCAGTGGAGCTGTAACTCCTACTCTACAGCTCAATGGACTCTCCCAGGACCCCTGGCAGGGAGATGATGATGGACAGCAGCCATCCCAGGAAATGGAGAGAGTCTGCAGCTGCAGGCAGGATAATCCCTTCCATTTCATCCATGGGATATAAGCCCTCTCTCACTTGGAGGTAGAGTGGACATCACCATCCCAGACTTCTCAGCATGGGGGGAAGAGCTATGGACTAGAGTGGACTTACTGGTATTCTGTTATAGACATATTGTGATTCAAGCAATGGAAGAAATTACAACATTAATGTGGAGCCAGTGGCCACTGGAGGCTTTGGGGCAGGTTGAGGGAAAAGCAGTTGTAATACAGGGCTTTTTTGGGTTTGGGAATTACCCTGAGTGACATTACAATGACAGATATAGTCCATTTTATATCATCATATAACATGCATAACTGTGTGGGAGAAAGTGTGGTCTACAATGTGAACTATGGTCCATGCTTAATGGCAAAGCCCCAGGATGTGTATATCCATTGTAGGTGATGTGCCACACTAATGAAGGATGTTTATGTGGGAGGTTGTGAGAGGAGCTGGAGCTGGGGCATATGGGAATCCCTATAATTTTTGTGTAACATTTTTGTAATCTAAGTATCTTTAAAAAAAATTATTATTAAAAAAAAGAGAAAAAAATAAATGCATGTGGATAGATTTAAAAAAAAAATAGGCCTAAATATTCAAAACAATTTTGAAGCAGAAGAGCAAAATGGAGCTCTGATACTTCCAAACTTCATAACATACTAAAAGCCACAACCATGAAAAGAATGTCATAATGGCATTGAGAAAGCCATGTAGTATACCAATGGAATAGAACTGTGTGTCCAGGAATAAACTCACACATCCAGGCTTGCCTGATTTTGGACAAGGGATCCAATTATATAAAATGAGAAAAGAATCATCCATTTAGGAAATGGTGCAGAGAAAACCAAATATTCACATGCAAAGAGATAAAGTTGAACCCCTACCTACTCCATACAAAAAAAATGAACTCAATCTGTTTCAAAGACTTAAACTTTAGAGCTAAAATCTGAACACTGCAGAAGGAAATATAGGGAAAATATTTCATGGCTGTGGATTTGGCATAGATTTCCTAGATTAACACCAAAAGCATAAAAAACAAAAAGCAATAATAAATAAAATGGACCTCAAGAGACTCAGAAAAAAAAAAAACTTTTGTACATCAAAGGACACAATCAGGAAAGTGAAAACACAACCTATAGAATAGGAGAAAAATACATCTGATAAGCGTTTTATATTCAGAATGCCTGCAGAATTCCTGCATCTGTCCAATAAAAAGTTGAAACACCAATTAAAATATGGTCAAAGGACTTGTTAAATATTTTTCCAGTGAAGATTTTCAAAGAAGAACATAAGGAGATATTCAACAATATTAGGCATTAGGGAAACGCCACTCCAAACCACAGTAAGGTACCATGCCATTCTAACAGCAGCCGTTTCTAACAACGGCTTTTGTTGTTTTTTGTTGTTTTTATTGCAGAAAATAATGAGTGTTGGCAGAGATGCAGATACTGGAACCCTTACACTTTCTTTGTAGGGATGTTTAGCCACTCAAAAATTTTCCCCCAGAAATTTGAGTATAGAATTCCCATATGAATGAGGTTTTCCGCAACTAAGTACACACCCGCCCCAATTAGAAAGCTGGGACTCAAGCAGATTTTTATACACCGCTGCTCAGACAGCATCATTCTCAATAGCCTGAGGTGGAAGCAACCTAAGTGACCAACAAACAGATGAAAGGATGAACATGGAACATGATTCAGCAAGGGAATAAAGTTGTGACAAATTCTACAACATGAATGAATCTAGATTTCATCTGAGAGAAATAAGACAGAAATGAAGGCTAAATATACTATGATTCCACATAAAGGAAATAAGAAGATTGAGCTAATTTACAGAGGCAGCAAATAGACTAGAGGTTACCAGCATTGGGAGTTAGGCTGTAATGGAGAATTATTGCTTCATATGTACAGAATCTTATTTTTGATATGCTAAAAGAATCAACATGGATCCCGGTGATGGGAGGATAGAAAAGAAACACCTATCACTGGTTAGATCTAGGGTGATATACTGTAGATTTAAGTTGGAAGAAAACATATTTTACATGAAATATTTGTTTCTAATATGTTCACCAAAAAACAGCTCTGTACCTTGCCACCAACCATAGACCACAGTTCACACTGTAGACCACACTCTCTCCCACACAGTTCTGAGTGGTGTGTGCTGATTTAAAATGGCCTACATCCGTTGCCACAAAGGTACTCAGGACAACCTCCAAATCCCGAAAAAGCCCCTGTATTTCAACTGCTCATCCCCTCCCTGCCCCAAAAGTGTCAAGTGGCCACTGGCTCCACCTCATTGTTATAATTTCTTCCATTGCTAGAATAACCATATGTGAACAACAGAATACCATCAGGTCCACTCTAGTCCATAGTTCTTCCCCCAATCCTGAGGGGACTGGGATCGTGATGTCCACTCCACCTCCAAGTGAGAGAGGGCTTATATCCCATGGATATGGTGGGTGGGATGATTCTGCCTGCAGATGCAGGCCCTCTCCATTCCCTGGGATGGCCATTGCCCATCGTTGTCTCCTTGCCAGGATGTGTAAGTCCATTGAGGGTGGTGGGCCACACTTGTGGGAGATGTTTGTGTGGGATGTGGTGGGAGGTGTGGGAGGTGGGCAACATGGGAATCCCAGTGGGTTCCATGTAATATTTTGGGTATCTAAGCACCTCTTAAAATATATTTATATATATACATATAATAACATTTTTGTAATGTTATTATATGTATATATATTTATATATCATTTTGCAAATGTTGGTATGTATTGTGAAAATTTTGATTTTTACGCACAATAAAAAACAAAAAACAAAACAAAAAAAAACACAACACAATAAAATAAGTTAAATAAGAAAAACAAACAAACAAACAGCTCTGTAGGATAGTTGGACTAATGTTAAGAGAAATGGAAATATGGGTACAGTGCTAGTGCTTTACAGTTTGTAAGTGCTTTCTCATTCATCATGTCCTCTGCCCCCATCCTGTAAGGGGACGGTGCAGCATGAAAATAAAATACTACACAAGATACTATTTCCCTGAATTATAACAATGCTACCATCCACATACAAAAGGGTTTTAATATGGGGTGAGGAAAGGGGGAGGAAGTTGGGTATATGAGAGTCTCTTGTATTCTGTGTGTGACTTTGCGGTGACCTAAAACTTCTTTGAAAATTACATGAAAAACAGTGAAACACTGTGGAGCGAGAGGGAGAACGTGCCGTGGTACAGACGGGACACCAGATATTGCAATGATAAAAGGCAAAATGTCAAAAAAAATTTCTGTGTACTCTTCAAGATTGGTGTATACAGAAACTTTTCTTTAAACAGCACTAGTGCACTCCTGATGGCACAACTATCTAGGGGCCTTTGGATCTGGACACTCCTTCTGACATGCTATTTATTTCCATTTGCATGGTTTCAATGCCTGTGATGCTATCATTACAATTTCCCTGGTAAATATTTTAGATGGCTTGCCCAGTTTGAACAATCACATGGAAGCAAACATGGATCTGAGGTAATTTCATTCTTCACCAGGTTTTGCAAATAGTGGGTTTTCTTCAATAGACTGGGGTTTCAAAAATGTTGGTATTCATTTATGAGAAAATACCACCAAATTTATTAAAAAAATTTTTTTTTTATTTTTTAAAAGATGCTTAGATTACATAAATGTTACACAAAAATGATAGGGATTCCCATGTGCCCCACATACCACTCCTCCCACAACCTCCCACATAAACATCCTTTCTTGTGGTATCTTTGTTAGGCTTTGGTATTAGGGTAAAAAAAAATTTTTTTTTATTATGGGTAAAAATCAAAATTCTCACAATACACACAAACATTTGCAAAATGATATATAAATATATATGCATATATGTGTATTTGCTTACAAAAATGTTATATATATATATATATATATATATATACATATATTTTAAGAGGTGCTTAGATTACCTAAAATATTACACGGAACCCACTGGGATTCCCATGTTGCCCACCTCCCACACCTCCCACCACATCCCACACAAACATCTCCCACAGTGTGGCCCACCAACCTCAATGAACTTACTCATCCTGGAGCCTTGCCACCAACCATAGACCACAGTTCACACTGTAGACCTCACTCTCTCCCACTCAGTTCTGAGTGGTGTGTGCTGATTTAAAATGGCCTACATCCGTTTCCACAACAGTACTCAGGACAACCTCCAACTCATGGTAAAATTGGTCTATCTTGGAGTATGATCCCTGTGCACTCGAGAAGAAAGTATATTCTGCTGTATTTGGGTGTAGCGTTCTTTATATATCTATTAGGTCCAGGTCCTCTAAAGCATTATTCAGAGTCTTTGTTTCTTTATTGATTCTCTGTCTAGATGTTCTGTCTAATGATGATAATGGTGTATTAAAGTCCCCCACTATAATTGTAGAGGTATTTATGTCTCCACTTAGTTTTCCCAGTGTTTGCCTCATGTATTTTTTTTTGTTTTTTGTTTTTTTCTTTTTTTTTGCCTCATGTATTTTGAGGCACCCCGATTAGGTGCATAAATGTTTATGATTTTTCTCCCTTCTTGAGAGATTACTCCTTTTACTAATATATAGTGTCCATCTTTGTCTCTTACAATAGTTTTGCATTTAAAGTTTATTTTGTCCCATATTAGGATAGCTACTCCTGCCCATTTTTGGTTGTTGTTTGCTTGTAAAATTGTTTTCCAGCCATTCATTCTCAGCCTCCTTGAATCCCTGGGTCTAAGGTGGGTTTCTTGTAGAGAGCAAATAGATGGATCATATTTCCTTATCTGTTCTGCCAATCTGTGTCTCTTGGGTGGTGAGTTTAATCCATTAACATTCAGTGTTATTACTCTCAATGAATTTCTTACATCAGTCATATTTTCTTTGGGTTAGTGTATGTCATATGTTGCTTTTATTTCTCTTTTTTTCTTTTTAGTTTTCCTTACACTCTCCTCCAACTCTCTCTCTTGTTTTTTCCTTTCAACCTGTAGAAATTCCTTTAGTATTTCTTGAAGGGCAGTTTTCTTATAGGCATATTCTCTTAATTTCTGTTTATCTGTGAATATTTTGAGCTCTCCATCATTTTTGAATGCCAGCTTTGCTGGATAGAGAATTCGTGGCTGGAAGTTTTTTTCTTTTAGTACCTGAGTATGTCATACCACTGTCTTCTTGCCTCCATGGTTTCAGCTGAGAAATCAGCATTTAATCTTATTGTGCTTCCCTTGTATATGATGGTTCTCTTTTTCTCTTGCTGCCTTGAATATTTTCTCTTTGTCTTGAGCATTGGACATTTTGATAATTATGTCTTGGAGTAGGCCTGTTGGGATTTATACTGTTTGGGGTGTGCTCTGCTTCCTGGACATGTACATCCATCTCCCTCAATTAGGTTGGGGAATTTTCAGCCATTATTTCCTTCAACACTCCTGTTTCCTTTCCCTTCTCTTCTCCTTCTGGGATGCCTATAATGTGTATGTTTGTGCATTTTGTGTTGTCAGTTAAATCCCTAAATCCCTGCTGAATTTTTTCTATCTTTTTACCTATCTTTTCTACTATCTGTTTGATTTCAGATGTAGTGTCTTCCACACCACTAATTCTTTCTTCTGCCTGTTCAAATCTGCTGTTATGTGAATCCAGCGTCTTTTTGATTTCTTGGATTGTGCCAAGAATCTTTATCTTTTTATGTATGTTTACAATTTTTTTCAATATGTTCTCCCAGTGTCTTCTTAATATCCTTAATCTCTTCCTTTACTTCATTATGTTGGTCCATTATATTTGTTTGGACAGCTTTGATTAGTTGTTCGATGTTCTGCATCTCTTCCTGGTTTTTAGTTTGTTCATTGGACTGTTCCATGTTGTCCTGTTTCTCAGTTTGGTTTGTAATTTTTGTTGCCCTCTGGTCATCATTTTATCTTAATGGGTTTATTCAGTTGATGAGCTTCTCTTTCTGCTCTAGAGTTTTATTAAGCTGGTGGTTCTGTGTGTGTGTGTTAAGTTTTCTCTTTGACACTTTGCTCTTCTTGTTCTATTTCTTTGCTTTTTCTATGTTCCCTTGTAGGAAAAATATTAGGGTTAGAGAAATCTAAAGAGGTAAGAAAGGATAAAGGATGATAGTAGTATTGATAAAAGTTAGAAGAGGGGCCGTTTAGACTTAGTAAAATGAATATGTAACTCATGTAGGCAGTGTAGAGAAATAAAAAACAAGTGGAGTACCTACAATGGAATGGGAAACCAAATAGAGAAAAATACATAGATTGATTTAGAAGGCCAGAATGATGAGGAGAGAGAGAAAGAGTAAAGAAAGGGCTGAAAGGAAAAAGTTAATAATAAAAAAAAGAAAACAGAATAGACAAGACAGAAATCAACACCCATGAAGTTGAGGACTACTGAAAAGGTGGAATGTAAGAACCACCACAGAAAGCAGAAGGTGGAAAGATAAAGGAAGGAAAAGAGATAACATTGGTAGACAAAATCAATATACACAGAGAATGGGAAATCAAGGAAGAAGAAGTACAGCAAAGAAGAAACAAGCTAGCAGCACCTAATTTAAACAAAAGAGGGGGGGAGGAAAGAGGAGGAAAAGGAAGAGACAAACAAACAAACAAACAAAGAAAAACCAAACAAACACACAAGCAAGCAGTCAAACACAGCTAAGGAAGAACAGCATTCCTTCTTGGGCACTTGTGGAGCCTCTCAGCCTGCCTGTGTTCATCAATTACTCTGCAGGCTTCTCTCTGCAGGTTTTGAGGCAGATTTTTAGTGAGTAAGCTAAGTGAAAAAAAATTTTTTTAAATTAACCTTTTTTTTTTTTTTTTTGGAGAAATAAGGGACCCAAAAGAAGTCCCCTTCTAGACAACCCCCTCTGCTGAGGGGACCCTAAATAGGGTTGTGGAACCTTATCAAACACTTCCCACTGCCTGACCCCCCCCAGGGGAGCTGTAACTCTGATACTTCTCAGTGTGGAACTATAAAATTGGCTGACTCTGTCCCCTCCCTAGCCAAGCCTCCGTATCCCAGGAGTAAATACATATCCCTGTGTAAATCAGGCTTCCTCAGCAGATTCACCTCTCCCCTCAGCCTGGCACAACTTCAAGCCGGCTGGTGTGCTCCCCAAAGCTCCAAGGGGGTCCAGGCAATCAAACCTACAGAAAAGAAATCCCTCTCCACCCTCTGCCAGAACCATCCCACTCTCAGAGAATGTTCCCTCTCACCGGGTTGCTGGTGGGAGTTGGGGCTCGCCCTAGCCCTTTGCCTTCAGGGTGGGGCTTAGCTGTCCATGTCCTCAATTTCCAGCTGGGGAAAAACTCACGATTTTATCTTGAGCAATCCACCTTACTGTCCAGCTACCTCCAGATCGAAGTTCTTGCTCCGTGTGCTCCCAGAACAGACCACTCAGGCAGGATCCTGTCCCTAATCAGCCATCCTCTGTGAGAGAGATGTTGAGTGCCCACCTAAACCAATGCCATCTTGCCCCTCCACATGCATTTAATAGGTTTCCTGATTCCTGAAATAATGCTGCCAAAAATTGATAGGTTCCGCAATGAATCCATGGATCTTTTGGAGGTGGTATTGACACCTTAACTACACTAGGTCTTCCTATCCATGAACACAGGATTTCCTTCCATTCCTTTAAGACTTTTAAAATTTCTTTTAACAGTGTTTTATATTTTTTCAGTGTACATGATGATCATGTGGCATTTCCCCTTGATTTTGTTGATTGGTATGCATTAATCAGCCAAAGGGGATACTGATGCAAAATACCAGAAATCTCTTGTCCTGTGAACATTCGAACATATTTATATACCTTATATGTATGTCCAGGAGAACTTCCCTACAGTTTTAAGCAAGTGGAATTTGTCCATTTATTCACTAAATCCCTGGGGAGGGTTTTTCAGGGAATGTCTTACATCACCATGTTTATGACATCACTACTACCTGATTCTTATTCCATGTTGTTGTAAGTGGAACAACTTCAGCATATTTCACATCAACCCACACACTGAATATCAGCATTTTTAGCTGCAGTGTGTATGCTGAGAAAAAATTCTTTTCAAGTGACTGGCAAAGGAGGAAGTGGTGTTTGTGTTTGTGCCCTGGGTTCACATGTTTGTAAAAGGATGATGTTTCCTTCTTTTCTTGAAATGTGGCTTCCTCTTTCATGACTGTTGTTAGGAAAGGTTTGGTTTCTGGTTAGAGACAGTACAGCTAGGATGATGTCATGGTGTGTAATGTCTTGGTGCGTACTAAAGTTGGTGACTTGGCAGAAAAGCAGTTGAACTATCAAATGGGTTGAATGAGAAAAATCTAGTGAAGGGATTATTTAAATCATTGTGGGCAGGGCTAAGAAAAATTGATAAAGGATGGTGGGGCACTCTGGGAATAACAATAAGAGTTATTCTGACCAATCCTGGACCTGAAAGGGCAAGGAAAGGGAAGAGTTGTAGGAACATGGGAAGGGTTTCAGCCTGCAGCAGACGAATCCAACCACTACCCAAATGTGATGACCCTATAAGGGGGTGAGACATATCTGGGGAAATAAATACCACAAATTCTCTTGCTCTTCCTGTTCTCCCCTGTCCTTCATGGCTACCACTGGCCAATCCCAGCTGGAAGACAACACAAGAGGGTATATGATAGAGTCCATTCAGTAAAATCTCCCAGTGTACAGAATGGGTTGGAGAAAGTGGGAGATAAGATTCTTTCACAATTTCCCAAAGTCAACTGTTACATGCTTGTTAAAGTATGAGAGGTGATCACACTCCCACTGTTCCTTAGACTGAGGATTTGTTCCTTTCATTTGTGAAATGAGTTGGATTCATGATGGTGACAGATAATGGTGACAACCTACAGTTCTACTGTGGCAGGATGAAAAACCTAGGTAGAGATAAGAGAAGATGGTCATCAACATCTTCTACTGAATAACAGCTTCTGCTTATTTTTCAAAGTTTTAAAAAATAAAACATTATTGAAGGAAGGCATTCATACATGAACATACATGAAAATATATGTATAGTAAAATTTGTGCATTTACCAAACATGCAAATCATCATACAAGGCTCTCTTATATTTCCCCACCACCAACACTTTTCATTGTTGTGAAACTTTTCCTACAACTATGAAAGAACATCATCAAAATAATGTTACCAACTATAGCCCATGTCTTATATTTGGTGTGTTTCCCCCCAACCCATCCAATTATTAGCATCCTATATTAGTATTACATATTTGTTATCGTTCATGAGAAAACATTCTGATATTTGTGGTGTTTACCACAGTCTATGGATATAACTCTGGATTCTGTATGTTATATATCCCCCTGCTTTATACAATCCATTCAAAGTGTACACTCAGTGGCTCTCAGTTTCATCACAGAGTTCAAGGAACTCTCAATTTGAAAATTGAGTCAATTTGAAAATGCTTCCATATTCTACAAGGAAAAATCCCATAGCTTTTGATACCCTCCTATTGTTTTCCCTCAGTATTGAAAGAATATCCTCATGCCATTGCTGAAAAATATTACAATATAACTGTTAACTATCATCCATAAGTTACATTATTTGTAATTTTCCTATGTATCACCATATTCTTAGCACTTTGCAAAAGGAGACTATTCTTTTTTTTTTTTTTTTTTTTTAGATTTTATTTATTTATTCATTTATCCCCCCCTTGCTGCTTGTGCTCGCTGGGTCAGCTAACCACGCCATGCGGGCAGGCTTGCCTTCACCAGGAGGCCCTGGGAACCGAACCCGGGGCCTCCCATATGGTAAACGGGAGCCCTACTGATTGAGCCACAGCCGCTTCCCGAGACTATTCTTATATTTATACTATTAGCCACAATCTTCATCCACCACTGAAATCATTATGTTATACATTCCCTGGATTATTCTTTAGTTTCCTTTCAATTGACAGTTACTTCCACAAACTACACTTTTTAGCCACAATCACATTTAAAAATCACCAGTGTTAGTTATAATGTGTTATTCCCAACTCTATTCATTTCCACACTTTAAAAATAACCTTATTAATAATGTTGTATACATTAAGCATCATCTCCTATCTTCAATGCATCTTCTATTTCCTAGTTACCTATATTATAGACTTTACCTTTGCGAGTTTACTCAACATATATAGTTCATATTAGTGAGACCATACATTATTTGTCCTTTTTTGTCTGGCTTATTTCACTCTCCATAATATTTTCTAGGTTCATCCATGTTGTCATATGCATCCCGATTTCATTTCTTCTTACAGCTGACTAGTATTGCATTGTGTGTATATACCACATTTTTTCCCTTTAAATCACTTTAGTTTTAAACTTTTTAAAATTTTTATTATTATTTTTTAAAGTTACTTAGATTACATAAATATTACACAAAAATATAGTGATTCCCTCATGCCCCACTCCTCACACCTCCCACATCCTCCCACACAAACATGCCTCACCAGTGCGGCACATTCACCGCAACCGACAAACGCATTCTGGGGCTTTGCCATTAAGCATCGACCATAGTTCACATTGCAGTTTCCCACACTGGGAGAACATAATATACCACATGTTTTTATCCATTCATTGGTTGATGGACAGTTGGGCTGGTTCCATATTTTAGCAATTGTGAATAATGCTTCTATGAACATCAGTGTGCAAATGTCAGTCTGCGTCTTTGCCTTCAGTTCTTTTGAATATATTCATTGTAATGGGATTGATGGACCATACCACAGTTCTATTAATGTATTCAGATTTTTTAGGTGCTACCAAACTGTCTTGGACAAAGCCTGTACCATTCGACATTTCCACTAACATGAAGGGGTATTCTTGTTTCTCCACATCCTTTCCAGCATTTTTAGTTTTTTTTTTTTCTTCTGCTTTTAATAATGGCCATTCTATAAGATGTGAAATGGTATCTCATTGGAGTTTTGATCTGCATTTCCCTAAGTGATGCTGAGCACTTATTCATATGCTTTTTGGCCATTTGTATCTCTTCTTTGGAGAAATGTCTGTTCAAGTCTTTTGTCCATTTTATAATTGAGTTGCTTGTCTTTTCATCATTGAGTTGTATGTATATGTTTATCTCTTTATATAACATGGATATCAAACCATTATCGAATAGGTGGTTTCCAATTATTTTCTCCTATTGAGAAGACTTCCTCTTATTCTTGACAAAGTCTTTTGAAGAACAAAAGTGTTTAATTTTAAGAAGATCTCATGTATCTATTTTTTCATTTGTTGCTTGTGCTTTGGGTGTAAGGTTTAAGAATCTACCAGCCTACCACCACAAGATCTAGAAGATGTTTTTCTACATTTTCTTCTAGGATTTTTACGGTTGTAGCTTTTATATTTAGGTCTTTGTTCCATTTTGAATTAATTTTTGTATAAGGTATGAGATATGGGTCCTATTTCTATCTTTTGGATATAGATATTCAGTTCTCACAACACCATTTGTTGAATAGACTGTTATGGTGCAGCTGGGGGGGTTTGACAGCCTTGTCAAAAATCACTGGACAGTAGATGTGAAGGCCTATTTCTGAGTTCTTGATTTGATTCCATTGGCCAATCTGTATATCTTTATGCCAGTACCAGGCTGTTTTTTTTTTTTTTTTTTTTTTTTTTTACCACTGTTGTGAAGTAATTGCTTTAAAGTCAGGAAGTGAGAAACCTTCAACTTTGTTCCTCTTTTTAAAGACATTTTTGGCTATTTGGGGCCCCTTACCCTTCCAAATAAATTTGATAATTGACTTTTCCATTTCTCCACAAAGGGCTATTGGAATTTTTATTGGGATTGCATTGAATCTGTAAATCAGTTTGGGTAGAATTGACATCTTAATGATATTCATTTAGTCTTCCATTCCATGAACACCAAATGTCCTCCCATTTATTTAAGTCTTCTTCAGGCCTTTTAACAAAGTTTTTTAGTTTTCTGAATACAGGTCCTTTATGACCTCGGTTAAATTTATCCCTAAATATTTGAATATTTTTGTTGCTACTATAAGTGGATTTTTTTTCTGATTTCCTCCTCAGATTGCTTATCAGTAGTGTATAGAAATGCTACTGATTTTTGAGTATTAATATATATCCAGCTACTTTGTTCAACTTGTCAATTAGTTCTGGAAACTTTCTTGTGTATTTTTCAGGAGTTTTAGATATAGGATCATATATCAGTGAATAGTGACAGTTTTACTTCTTCCTTTCCTATTTGGGTGCTTATTATTTCTTTATCCAGCATAATTGCTCTAGCTAGAACTTCTAGCACAATACTGAATAACGGTGGTGACAGTAGACATCCTTTTCTTTTTCCTGATCACAGTGGGAAAGCTTTCAGTCTTTCATCAATGAGTACAATGCTAGCTGTAATTTTTTCATATATGCACTTTATCATATTGAGAAAGCTTCCTTCTATTCCTATCTTTTGGAGTGTTTTTATCAAGAAAAGGTGCTATATTTTGTCAAATGTCTTATCTGCATCAATCAAGAGGATCATGTGATTCTCTTCTTCATTTTATCAATGTGGTTTATTACACTGATTGAATTCCTTGTGTTGAATCACCTTTGCATACCTGGGATAAAACCCACTTGATTGTGGTATATAATTCTTTTAATGTGCCTTTGGATTCCGTATGCAAGTATTTTGTTGAGGATTTTTGCATCTATATTCATGAGAGATATTGGTCTGTAGTTTTCCTTTTTCATAGTATCTTTATTTGGTCTTGGTATCAAGTGATGTTAGCTTCATAGGCTGAGTTTGGT
>JAKSZT010054196.1:3494293-3576645 GCA_026826555.1 Tolypeutes matacus
AATGTCAAGATTCACAGTTACATGCCCCGGGGATTTGAACCAGCACTTCCTAATCCACTCCACCCCCCAGTGCTGTACCACCAAACCCAGGAACACCACCGCTCATCTGCCCCATCCCCCAACATGCAACCACACTCTATCCCTTTACCGTAGATTATGTCCATATGGGAGATGGCTCAAAGCCTGCTCTTCTCTTACTCTCCTTTGTTAACCTATCTTTCAGACAATGGTTCTCAGAGACTGCTCACTTTCCTCAGTTCAGATCAGTGAGGTCATATACTGTTCATCCTTCAGTGCCTGGCTTGCTTCACTCAACATAAGGTCTTCAAGATTCATCCACGTTATTCCATGTGTTAGCCGTAGTATCCTCTTATTATCTCTCTTATTTCTGTGGTGTCGGTGGTGATGTTATCCCTCTCATTTCTGATTTTATTCATTTGCATCTTCCCTCTTTTTTCCTCTGGCTGTCTAGCTAAGAGTTTGTTGAATTTGTTGTTCTCAGAGAACCAAGTTTTCTTTTGGTTTTGTTGATTTGTTGATTTTCTCTGTTGGTGTTTTTCATCTATTTCTGCTCTGATCTTTATTATTTCTTTCCTTTGTCTTGGATTTTTAATTTTTTAAAATATTTTAGTTCCTGCAGTTGTGCAGTTAGGTCTTCAATTTGAGCGTTTTCTTCTTTTTTAATATAAGCACTGAGGGCCAGAAATTTCTATCTCAGCACTGCCTTTGCGGTGTCACATAGTTTTTTTTTTTTTTTTTTTTTTACTTATTTTGAAAGAAGTTTTAGATTACAGAAGAGTTACATCGAAAATATAGGGGGTTCCTATATACTCTATATACTCCACCCCTTGCCCTCTCATATATTCACTTATTAATAACATTTTTCATTAGTGTGATACATATGTTACAATTGATGAAAAATATTGAAGCATTGCCACCAACTATGGTCCATAGTTTACATTATGGTTTACATTTTGCACCATACAATTTTATAGGTTTTGACAAAGTGTATGATGAGCTGCATCTGTCATTACAAAATCATGCAGAATAATTCCAAAGCCCTAAAAATGCCCCCTGTTCCATCTACCCTCAGAGCCTATGGTAACCACTAAGTTTCAGTCCTCTGCTGTTATGTGCTTCAAGCATATTTTTAATTTTTTTCATTGTGTCTTCCATCACCATCAGATCTGTTATTATTTTATGTATATGATTTCTACAGTATGTTCTTCTAGTGTCTTCTTAATATCCTTTACCTCTTCCTTCACTTCATTAAGTTGATTCATGACATTTGTTTGGATATCCGTGATCATTTGTAGTATGGTTTATGTATCCTGCTTTTTAGTTTGTTCATTAGACTGGGCCGGCCATGTCTTCCTGTTTCTTAGTATGGCTTGAAATTTTTTGTTGTTGTCTAGGCATTTGTTTATCTTGATGGTTTTTTTTCAGTTGGATATGTTCTCTTTCTACTCTTGCGCTTTATTTCATTTTGTTTTCTGTTAAGTGTCTTCTTTGACACTTGTTTCCACTAATTCTATATCTTTGTAGTGGTCCATGTTCCTCTGAAAAAATATTAAGACCATAAAAAAGGAAAGAAGAATAATAAAAAAAAAATAAATGAAGGAAAAGGAACCATAAAAAAGCCAAGGAAAAATAATAATAATTGACAAATCATAAAAAATAACAAGGATTAAGAACAAAAACAAGAAGAAGGAGAAGGAGAAAAACAGGAAATGAAACAAAATAAAAGACTGGAAAGATAAGAAATGAAGAAAGAAAATCAGACCAAACAAGAGAAGTTTGGGATGAAAGAGAAGCTAAGAAAGAGGGGACAATGAAATAAGAAAAGAAATAAAGAAAATAAGGAGAAAAAGGAAAAAAAAGAGAAAAGGGAAACAAAATGAAAAAAAGTCCCATAAAAAACAGGTCTCCCTCTCAGGCCAGTATCAACTGTCTCAGGCTGTTAGTGCTCACCGAAGTAGTCAACCTGCTGTCCATCCTCTGTAGGTAAGGTACTCACAAAGAGAGAGAGAGAGAAAAAAGAAATAACAAAGAATATAGACAATTAAAAATTTAAAAACCTTAAAAAATTTCTGTCTAATTTCCCTATCAGGAGGCTGCTTTTCCCACAGCTCCCCCTCCCCCAGGGAGCTGGCTGGGTGCCTGACAACCCACTGGATCTCTTTCTGGCTCCCTTCTCTTCCAGGCCACTTGGGCATCTGATGGCTTGCAGGCTGCCCTTCCAGGCTCCATTCTTACCCAGCGGACTGTTAGGTGCCTGTCAGTCCATCCCCTCACTGATCCAGTTCCTCTCTCTCCCAGGGTGGGTGGGTGTGACAGCTTGCCTGATCAACTCACCCCCTCCTCTCTCTCTGGAGCCACTTCAGCACAGGCTGGTGTCTTTTATTTTTCTGGTCCACCTGCACTCTCTCCCTGCTCCATACCTCTCACCACCTGAGCAAACTGGGTGCCAGTTCCCACACCTGTTTGCCTTGCAGCTCCCTAACTTTGAGAGACTGCTAGGCTCTGGGGTGCAACCTTAGTTGCCTAGTGGCTTTCCTCAATCTTGGAGCTGGCTGAGCGCTGGTCTTCCAGACAAATCACTTCCCCACATTCCCTCTATGAGCCAGCTGAGGATTGGTTTGCCTGCCCTAACTCCAACAGCTTCCCACTCTCCCAGCCAACTGGGTCCCCCCTTCTCTAGCTGCCCTCTCTGATTGCTGCCATGGTCCCACAGCTTCCATTCTGTCAGGTAAACCTGCCTACCTTCCCACAGTTTCTAGAGAAGGAGAACAGCCTGCTGTTACCTACTCTGCCATCTT
The DNA here is from genome assembly GCA_026826555.1 of Tolypeutes matacus. Taxonomy (NCBI): domain Eukaryota; kingdom Metazoa; phylum Chordata; class Mammalia; order Cingulata; family Chlamyphoridae; genus Tolypeutes; species Tolypeutes matacus. The sequence goes on from JAKSZT010054196.1 coordinate 3,497,113, forward strand.
GGATCTCCTCCTCTAAAGTGTTTTTTTATTTATTTGTATTTTTTTTATTTTTTACCTCATCCATTGTGTCTTTCATTCCCAGAAGCTCTGTTACTTTCCTTTGCAGGCTTTCAGATTGTTCTTTATGCTCACCCAGTGTCTACTTTTTTTTTTTTTTTAAGTTGTTTTATTTTTTAAAAAGAAATTTCAGACTCACACATTCAAGTAACTCATTTTTTCTAGATTTATTTATTTATTTATTTATTTATTTATTTATTTATTTATTTATTTTTTACCGGGAGGTCCCAGGGATCGAACCCGGGTCCCTCCATATGGGAGACAGACGCCCAACCAGTTGAGCCACATCCGACCCCTAGATTTATTTTATTTATTTATTCCCCCTCCTTTGCTGTTTTTGCACTCACTGTCTGCTCTCTGTGTCCTATTGCTGTGTGCTCTCTGTGTCTGCTTGTCTTCTCTTCTCACCTTCTGTTTAGGAGGCACTTGGGAACCGATCTTGGGACCTCCGATGTGGGAGAGAGCCACTCAATCACTTGAGCCACCTCAGCTCCCTGGTTTGTTGTGTCTCTCATTGTCTCTCCTCTTTGTCTCTTTTGTTGCACCAGATTGCTGCGCCGGCCAGTTTGCCTTCACCCGGGACCTCCTCTATAGCAAACAGGAGCCCAATTGCTAGAGCCACATCTGCTTCCCCTTGTGTCTTCTTAATATCCTTTATCTCTTTAGTCATATTTTCCTTCAATTCTTTGAATTGATTTATGAGATTCGTGTGATTATCATTGATAAGTTGTCTTAAATCCTGTATCACATCAGGATATTTGTTTTGTTCCTTTGTCTGGGCCATCACTTCCTGTTTCCTAGTATGGCTTGTAAATTTTTTTTTGCTGATGTCTGGGTATCTGAATATGTTGGTGAATTTACTCTGATGATCAGTTTCTCTCTCTTGCCTAGATATTATTTTTTCATGGCTCTTCTTTGACTTTTGGTTCAACTTATTCTGAGTCTTTAAACTTGCCCAGCTCATGTTATCAAAATCAGGCTAGGGACTCACTAATGGGGCACAGATTTTCTCCCAGGAGTTTGGACTGATAGAGACCTAAAGCAGTTTTTCTCCTTGCAGTTTCCTTTCTCTTTCTGGCCAGCAGATAACAGTCATTGGCAAACCTTTCCATGGGGTTTTCTTTCAACCTCCACTTGCCAGTGTTTCTGGTCTGGTCAAAGCCAACATTCAAAGTGGGCTCTGCTGGCCAAATTTATTGAAGAGAAACCACTTTCTGCCCTCTGATGTATCCTCCTTCTTCCCAGGGAAGAAGATGTCTGTTTCCCTCTGAGTTGGTTGCAGCGAGCTAGGGGGTTTTATCCAGGCTCCTCATCTTGAGGGTGGGGGATATGCGCCCTTCCTTGCCAGCTCAGGGTTTAGTAACTCATGTTTACTGTTTCGGGTTCTTCTTCTCTCTGTCTGTCACCCTCCTTGGGGTTGAACAGCAGTAGTCTGCTGACCTCCAAAACAGATCCCTCAGACAGCTTTTGGCCCTTTCTCCATTGTTTTTGTGAGAGTTGAGCACTGCCTACCTACTCCAAAGCCGTCTTCCCAGAACCTCCAGCTTCTTCTTTTGTTAGCTTTCAGTTTGTTCACTGGCTCATTTTACTGTTTCTCTGTGTCTCTCTCTGGGGTTTTACATTAAACTCTCTAAGGGAGAGAGACACACAAATTGAATGGACTGGCCAGTCAACATCCAAAATGGAGAAATGCTATAAGTTAGATTTCCCTGCTTGGCTGCCTTGTAGATTGTTGGTTGGTGCATTTAGTCAGTCAAAGGGGTGCTGATGCAAAGTACCAGATATCTGTTGGCTTTTATTAAAAGTATTTGGGGTAAAAGCTTACAGTTACAATGTCCTAAAAAGTCCAACTCAAGGTACTGTAAGAGGTATTTTCTCACCAAAGTTAGCTGCCATGTGTTGAAGCAAGATGGTGGGCGATCTCTACTTGGTCTCTCCTTCCTTCTTCCTCTTAAGGCTTCGAGGGCCCAGCATCTTCTAATCGCAGCTGTAGGTGGCATAGGGCTTTTCTCTCAGGGCTTCCGATATCAGCTGCAAACTATCAGGAAAAGGGCTCATCTCTCTTCTTGGGGCTGCAGGATCAAAGTTCTCTCCTCTTCCGTGTCTATGGAGCTCTCTCTCTTACTGTGAGTCTTCTTGAGTGAGTGTCCATTTATATCAGCCCACCAAGGGGGTGGGAACTCAACCTTGAGTCATGCCCTACTGACTTGGTTGAATCACACCCCTAATCTTTACAGATAATTTAATCAAGGCATGACAACTGAATCTAATGCATTCTAAGGACATCATACCCAGGGGAATGACCAGTTTACAAATATAATCTATCTTTTGGAGATTCATAAATAATATCAAACTGCCACAATTGGCATAGGCACCAATCCCTGGTCCAATCAGCTGTGTTTAGAGGCAAACACGTGTGCAATGAACTGCTTCCAGCCTGAGTTGTGCAATGTATGCATTAGGTTTGGTTGTGTAACTTAGCACCCCAAATCTTAATTGCTTAAAACAACAGCTATTTTTTAAATTTTTTAAAAAAGATACTTAGGTTACATAATTGTTACACAAAAAATATAGGGATTCCCATATGCCCACCTCCCACACCTCCCACAACCTCCCACAAAAACATCCTTCATTAGTGTGGCACATTAATTACAATTGATAAACACATCCTGGGGTTTTGCCATTAAGCATGGACCATAGTTCACATTGTAGACCACACTCTCTCCCATACAGTTCTGCATGTTATATGATGATATAAATGGCCTATATCTGTCATTGCAATGTCACTCAGGGCAATTCCCAAGTCCTGAAAAAACTCCTGTATTACAACTGCTTTTCCCTCTCCCTAACCCCAGAGCTTCCAGTGGCCACTGGCTCCACATCAATGTTGTAATTTCTTCCATTGCTTGAATCACAATATGTCTATAGTAGAATACCAATAAGTCCACTCTAGTCCATAGCTCTTACCCCATCCTGAGGAGTCTGGGATGGTGATGTCCACTCCACCTCCAATTGACAGGGGGCTTATATCCCATGGATAAGATGGATGGGATTATCCTGCCTGCAGCTGCAGGACTCTCTCCATTCCCTGGGTTGGCCATTATTCATCATCATCTCCCCGCCAGTTGTCCTGAGTGAGTTCAATGAGCTGTAGAGTAGGATTTGCTGCTCCTCCAAGGTTCTGGGCCCAGCTGGCACATGGACAGCCCAAAGATCGAGTCTCTGGACATATACCTACAAACTCCAGCACCAAGTATAGGTTTGAATAGAAGAGACAGATGAGCCATGTGCAGGGACGACATAGTTGAGTCCAACTCTGTCATTCTGAGGGGCACAAACTCCAAAGTAGAGCCCAATGGCAAGGCACCAAACTCTGGAGCTATCCTCCCTGACATAAGACCTGGGTGTTTCCAGAGCCCTCAGGAGCCCCACTATCTGGGGTGATATTCACTTTGGATTTCTATGAGATCCTACTGACATGTGCATAAGTGTTAACCTCTGGGAGGACCTCCCAACTCATTTTGAAGTCTCTTAGCCATATAAACTCATTTGTCTTTACCTTTCCCTCCTTTTTTTCAAGGTCTTTTCCCAGTCGCATTGCCAGTTGGCACTTGGTAGCAATCCCTCGGTGCCAGAGAGGTTTAACCCCAGGAATCATGTCCCATGCTGGGAGGAAGGTAATGCATTCATATGCTGAGTTTGGCTTAGAGAGAGGCCACATTTGAGCAACAAGGAGGCTCTCAGGAGGCAACCCTTAGACACCCCATAACAATAGTCTAAGTTTCAATTTCAAGAGCAAACACTCATAAGGCTGGTCATCAATATCAAGGGTCCATCAGTGGATCATCCTCCTTTGCCAGACACTGCCCCTGCACTTGGGGGACTATAGCAGCCATTGTTTTATTTCTGATTTTCTGGTTTTGCTAGCCAGTTCTTCTGGTCTGGGCTGGCTCAGCTGGTCTCTCACAGGCTCTTTTATTATTTGTGCTCAGTTGGTGGGTTGGCTATTGACTGGATAATCTAGCATGGCCTCTCCCACACAATTTGGTTGACATATTGGGCTAGAGTGATGGATTGTTGGCTAGCAAGCATTTATTCTCTACCCCATGGCCTCTCATCCTCTGTCTTGCTTTCTTGAGCTTATTCACATGGTGCACAAGTAAATCTAGAGCGAGAAAGCCACATATGCAAGCATGTTTCACAGCTTTGCTTGCTATCCTGTTATCTATTGTCTCATTGGCCAAGACCAGAAACATGGCCAAGTTTAGTGCCAGCATGGGAGGGACCACACACAGAGATGGGGATTTCTTGCATGCATTCTTGCAATCAACCACATGCAGAATTGGGCTGTGAGCACATGGAGTACTCAGAATTTCAGGGACTTCTCTTGTTTCAGGCATTTCATATAATATTCAGACAGTTTTCATTTTGGTACAGCAGATAAGGCCAGGCTTAAACTCTCTTTCATTTACCATGCAAATGATAAGGCAGAAAACATTTTTTTTAAACTGATGTGAAATTCACATAACATAAAATTAACCATTTCAAAGTTGTCTGACTTTTCTAGAGTTGCCATTACAAAGGACCACAAACTGGGTGGCTTAAAACAACAGAAATTTGTTGTCTCACAGTTTTGGGAGCCAGAAGTTAGAAAACAAGGCATGCATCATGTGGCCATTTGGCATTATTTATGAATTCCAAAAATAGATACTGGATTGTGTTTGTAAACTGGTCTGTTCTTCTGGGCATATTAAACTGTATTAAATTCAGAGGTTTCACTTTTACTTGATTAAATTATAATTAAGGCTTTAATTCGGCCACATCAGTAGGACGTGAAAAAGACATGGCAGAGAAGTTTGAGTTTTGATGCTGGAGCCCCAGGAAGTAAACACACAGAAGCAGAACACAGAGGAATAGAGATGGCTCTATAGACACAGAAGAAGCCCCTGGGATTGAGAGAGCCTGATAGTCTACAGCTGACCTTGTGGAGAGACTAGAGAAGGTGAGCTTGGAGAGAATCAAGCCCTGGGGACAGAGACAGAGCCTTATACCAGCCTATAGCTGAGATTGGAAAGAGCTGGGACCACGGAACCTTAGGAGGAAGAGGAAGGCTGAACCCTTGCAGACGTCGGCAGCCATCTTGCTCCAACATGGGGCAACAGACTTTGGTGAGGGAAGTAATTTATGCTTTATGGCCTTGTGACTGTAAGCTTCTACCCCAAATAAATACCTGTTATAAAACCCAGCAGATTTCTGGTACTTTGCATCAGCACCCCTTTGGCTAACTAATACAATCCATCTGAAGACTGTAAGGAAGAATCTTTTTTATGTCTCTCTCCTGGTGTTTGGTGGTGGCTTGCCAGAAATCCATGTCATTCTCTGTCTCAGTTGTCACATAATGTTCTTCCTGGTGTCTGTGTGTCTGTGTCCAATTCTCTCCTTATAAGGACACCAGAAATATTAGATTAGGGCCCATTCTAATACAGTTTGACCTCGTCTTATCTAATAACATCTTCAAAGATGTTATTAGCAGATGATGTCACATTCACAGGATCTGGGGTAAGGACCTGAACATGTCTTTTTGGGGAGACAATTAAACCCATAAGAAAAGTGAACAATTCAGTGGCACTTAGTACATTTGAAATGTTGTACAACCACCAGCTCTATCTGGTTCCAAAACATTTTCTTCACCTTGAAACCCTGTACCCATTAAGCAGTTGCTCCCCAATTCCTCCCTCCCTCCAGGCCCTGGCAAATACCTGGCAAATATCTGCATCCTGTCCCTATAGATTTACCTTTTCAGAATATTTCCCATAAATGGTGTTATACGCTATGTAATAGCATAATGTTTTTAAGGTTCATCCATGTTGTAGCATTTATCAGTACTTCATTCATTTTCATGGCAGAATATTATTGCATTGTATGTATATACTACAATTTATTTATCCATTCATCTGTTAATGTACATTAGCATTATTTCTACTTTTTGACTCTTGTGAATACTGCTTGTATGAACATGCAAGAACATGTATTTGTTGGAGTAACTGTTTTCAATGTATCTTGTAATTCTATGTTTAAATTTTTGAGGGACTACCAAACTTTTCCCCATATTAACTGTACCATTTTACATTAAAATCACAATTCATGATGGTTCCAATTTCTCCATATTCTCACCAAGACTTTCTGTTTTCCATTTTTTTGATGATAGCCTGTCGTCTGGAGTATGTGAAATGGTTCCTCAATGTGGCTTTGATTTGGATTTTCCTAATGACTAATGATTTTGCACCCAACATTTTGAGTGTTACATAGCAGGGCTGACTCATAGCCAATCTGGGAAATTATTTGAATATTTTATTGCACTGCCTGTAATTTATACAAACAAATAGAGTCAAAGTTCTTTGCCACTGTTCCTTACAAAAGGATGCTCTTCAAACCTGCTGAACTTATGGAGATAGCACTTTCTTGAAGACAGACTGTCAAAAACTGATTTCATTTCACTTTTCTATTCTAGGCATGTCACTGAGCTATATTTGGCCAGCTCAAAACTTCTCATTTCTCCTGTTTTTCTTTCTAGATTATAGGGTAATATGAATATAAAGAACTCAGGCATTTTAGTTAGAAAAAAGGTTTAGGCATTTAAAATAATAGTGGTATTTCATCTCAGCAGGATCTCATTGACTGTCACAGTAGACAGAGCCTCAAACAGTGGGGCTCCTGAGGGCTCTAGATACATCTAGACACTATAAGCAGGGCAGATAAGCTCCTCTGTAATTGGGCACCCTGTCAGTGGGCCTTACTTTGGAATTTATGCTCCCCAGTGTAACAGAGTTAGACTCATTTATAGTTTTCCTACATATGGCACTTCTTCCCCTTTTATTTGAGCCTATAATTAGCACTATACTTGTTAAATATATTTCCCAGAGACTTAAATCTTTGGCCTGTTCATGTGCTGGTTGAGCCCTGAATCTCAGCAAAGTTGCAAAACCTACTGTCCAGTTCATTGGACTTGCCCGGGACAACTAAGAAGGAAATGATGATGGCCAACGCCCATCCCAAGGAACAGAGAGAGTCTGCAACTGCAAGCAAGACAGCTGCATCCATCTGCCCCCTCTCAAGGAGTAGAGTGGGTATCACCATCCCCAAATCCTGAAGACTGGGGAATGAACAATGGACTAAAGTAGACTTATTATTATTCTATTATAGACTTATTATTATTTTAGCAATGGAAGAACTTGTGTCATTGACATAAAGGCAGTGGCTACCAGAGGTTCTGAGGGAAGGGAGAGGGAAGAATAGGTATGACATGGGGCATTTTTGGTACATTGGAATTGTCTTGCATGACATTGCAGTGACGGATGCAGGCCATTATGCGTTTTGTCAAAACCTATAAAATCATGCAGAGCAGAATGTAAAGTATAATGTAAACTATATTCCACGATTAGTAGCAGTGCTTCAATATGTGTCCATCAATTGTAATAAATGCACCACACTAACGAAGATGCTGTAATGAGGGAAAGTGTGGGAGGGGGTGGGGCATTTGGGAATCCCCTATATATATATATATATATTTAAAATGTTTATTTTGGTAACATATAAATAACATAAAGTTTTCCATTTTAATCACTTTCAAGTATACAATTCAGTGATATTAACTGCATTCACATTGTTCTCCAGCCGTCACCACTATCTGTTAACTTAAACTTTTTCATCACCCCAAACAGAAACTCTGTACCCATTAAAAATTAATTCCCCCTTCTTCCACCCTTGGTAACTCATAATCTACTTTCAGTATACAATCTATAAATTTGCATATGTTGATTATCTCATATAAGTGGAAACATGAGTATTTGTCCTTTGGTGTCTGCCTTATTTCACTCAATATAAGGTTCATTCCTTTTTACAGTGGAATAATATTCCCTCTTGAGGGTATACCACATTTTGTTTGTCCTTTCGTTTGTTCAATCATCCGTTGCTGGATGCTTCCATCTTTTGGCTGTTGTGACTAATGCTGCTATGAACAATGGTGCACAGGTGTCTGTTTGAGTCCCTGCTTTTAATTCTTTCGGGTATATTCCTAGACATGGGATCGCTGGGTCATATGGGATTCTATTCTTAATTTCTGAGGAACTGCCAAACTGTTTTCCACAGTGGCTGCACCATTTTCCATTCCTATCAACAATGCATGAGGGTTCCTGTGTCTCTGCTTCCCCTTTGACACTTGTTTTTTTTTCCTTTTTAAAAAAATATTGTCAATTCTAGTGGTTGTGAAATGGTATCTCATTGTGGTTTTGCTTTGCAGTTTTCTTAGGACTGATGATATGGAGCATCTTTTCGTGTGCTAATTGGCCATGTGTATATCTTCTTTGGAGAAATGTCTGTTCAAGTCCTTGGCCTTTTTTTTTTTAAGGCAAGGAAGTAAAAAGTTTATTAAGAAACAAGAAAACAAGTAAAATACACTGTCTGAGGCGTGGACGTGCTGCAGAATGAGACGCCTTGGCCCATTTTTAAACTGGGTTGTTTGTCCTTTTGTTGTTAAGTTGTAGGAGTTCTTTATATATTCTAGATATTAAACCCTTATCAGATATATGGTTTCCAAATACTTTCTCCCGTTCTGTAAGCTATCTTTTCACTTTTCTGATAATATTCTTTGATGCACAAATGTTTTTAATTTTGATGAAGTCCAGTTTATCTATTTTTCCTTTTACTGTTTATGCTTTTGGTGTTTATATTTTTGATGTAACATTTAATCTAAAGCTTCCTTAAAAATAAAAAAAAAAAAACAAATATTAAAAAAAATAGTGATATTTTTCAGAAGACCTTCATCTGTACAGAGATAAGTGAAAATGTTATCTTCTTAGAATAAAAATATTTTGTCTATTTTGTTCTTCACTGAATGAAAACTCTTTGAATAAAAGGACCTTTGATTTCCATTTCTTTTTTTTTTTTTTTTTATTATGGGTAAAAATCTAAATTCTCACAATACATACAAACATTTGCAAAATGATATATAAATATATATGCATATATGTGTATTTGCTTACAAAAATGTTATTTATATATATATATATATATATATATACATATATTTCAAGAGGTGCTTAGATTACCCAAAATATTACACGGAACCCACTGGGATTCCCATGTTGCCCACCTTCCACACCTCCCACCACATTCCACACAAACATCTCCCACAGTGTGGCCCACAACCCTCAATGAACTTACACATCCTGGAGCCTTGCCACCAACCATAGACCACAGTTCACACTTTAGACCACACCTTCTCCCACTCAGTTCTGAGTGGTGTGTGCTGATTTAAAATGGCCTAGCTCTCAACATAATACAGCCTAATGAGGTCAGGTCCTCTTTACCTGGATAATGAATCTAATGGAATCTATGGATGCACGTCAGCCTGTTGGTGAACAAACTGGAAGTACCATGAAAATAGCTCAGACAAAGCTTTATGCAACCGCCCATATTGTCACCTGTGTCATCTTTGATCTAGGATGCAGAACCTGCCACTTCTGGCTCCTTAGACCAGCGCCTGTTTCCTAAGGGAAGACCAACTGGGTGGAGGTTGGAGGTGATGACCATCTCAGCTAGTGAACTCTGTCTTGAAGACTGTTGGAGGAAGCTGTTTTTGCTGGTATGGAGATCCCTTATAGCTGCCAGTTGTAAACTTCTGCAGGGAGAAAGATGTGTTTCAAACCCCAGCACCTAGCCTGGGGCTTGGCTCATATGTGGATATGCTTAATAGAGGCATGTTGTAAAACTGAATCACTAGTCTATGGCATGTAATTTCATGGAATCATGGGATCAGGCTTATCAGAGTATGCTAGAATTGGGTGCTTTGTAGTCTCACGCAAATTGGGATTTCCTAAAAGGCAAATATGACATTTATTCATTCATGTATCCTTAATACCTAACAGAGGACTTGGCACACAATAGATGCCCAATATATTAATGAATGAGTCAATGTTGGAAAATAATGGGAAACAGAAAAATTAAGATATTAATGTTAGTGATAATATAGATATATTTTGGGAACGTAAGAAAAATCAAACAAGGAGGATTTGGGCTTGCCAAGTTCAAATATATTTTCCATGTTTGTGCTGAATGTTACTAAGAGGCTTCTTACATAAATAAAATGAAAATTTCACAACCCCATGGTAAAGAGACAAGTCAAGAATTTTACCAACCTGTGAAGAAGATCAGTCTAATTATGTTAGGTTTCCTATTCCAAGACCAAGAATATGGTTCACCCCTTTTGGAAACTGATAAACTAAAAAGTGATTTGATAATAACGAACAAGGTAATATACAAATGTGCTCACTCCTTCCTACACTCTGCACTTGAACCTCGCACTAAGAACGTGATCAATTATAAGCATCTCTGCGAAATTTGATCCATTTCCTTGGAATTAGTAGGCATTGTCAGCACTCTCCATTACTTGGTTTTCCCCATTATATATTATCACTGTTTCCAAATTTCAGGATGCACTTTGAGATGGCTCACTCTGGTAATGTACAATTTTGGTTACTGTCATGAAAAGAGAACTAATAGATCCTGCATTACGCAAATTCCCAAACCAACATCCCCAACCCATTCATCCACCCAGAAGACTCCTTGAGAAACTGGAGCTCGAGATAAGAAGTGACAAAGTTCCTCTTTAGTCATCACTGAGAAGCTACCAGCTTGGGTGACAAGCAAGAACTTTGGGGGGTAAGCAGGAACTAGTTTAGTGTCTTCCCATAGAAAAGAAAATAGAGAATATATATTTTTTTCGTGATCATGGGATTAGAAACATTCAGGCTCTGAAATTTTCAAGGAGACTGTTACATGCACCGTTGCTTTATTTCCTGAAAACTGCCTAATGGGCTTCTGATTTTCATGTTTTCACTTCTCCTTGTGCGTGGAATGTATGTGTTATTTTGTGATAGTGTGGAATATATTGAGATGTCGTAGCTCACTGAAAGGAGTTGGTGAATTGTGAACTAACAGAGTGAATTAAATTGATAAAGCTGCAAAAATCAGAGCCTGAAGCAAACTTAGATTGTAAACAGTTTGTTATTAAGAACGAGGAAAACGAGATCTGAAAATATTTGTGAACTGACCAGTGTCATCTAGTAAATTAACAGGACATGATTTTTCTCATGCCACGTGCCTCACCCCTTAAACACATTGGCACATTAAATGCCACTTTCACAGTGGAAGGATTGTATGTTTTATTCATGGCCAAAGTGAAGGCATACAGGTCAGTGTTTTTCAACCAGCTGGTTGTGACTCACTGAACAGGTTGTCATGAAACCAAATTAGTGGGTAACAAGCAGAATTTTAAAGGAAATGAAAAGGACTAATGTGATAAAATATCAGATAATTCATATAGTGAACATTGTTTTGTGAAACTAGGTTCAGTTTCTCCCTTCTCTTCTCTTTCTCTGTCTCTCATAACATCTTTCTCTCTAATTCTCCTGTAAATTTTAATTTTTACTGTGGGCCGTGACCAAAAACTTCTCCAAATCAGCATTGCTAGATGCTTCTGCTGTTCTGAAAAAAATATTATCACCTTTTTAATGCAATTTACTTTAGTTAAACTGGTTTCAAATGAGACCTCAAAAAGCAATTGCTGAATAATATTCCATTGTATGTATATACCACATTTTATTTATCCATTCATTGGTTGATGGACACTTAAGTTGCTTCCATCTTTTGGAAATTGTGAAAAATGCTGCTATGAACATTGGTATGCAAGTATCTGTTTGAGAGCCTGCTTTCAATTTTGGGGGGTATATACCAAGTAGTGGGATTGCCAGGTCATATGACAATTCTATACTTATCTTTCTGAGGTAACACTATGGAGTATTGCTAATAGTACACTTATAAAAATGTGCTTTCATCAATTTTAACAAATGTTTCATACCAATGCAAGGTATTAGCAATAGGGTGCTGTAAGGGAATCTTGTATTTTATGCATGATTATTCTGTAAACCCACAACTTCTCTAATAAAGAATTAAATAAATTTGCTCTTATCTGGACAGAGTTTTTTTTTTTTTATAGTATAGGTTAGAGTAGGATTTTGGAGGATAAGAGTAGCATGAATCATAAAAAAAAAAAAAGACAAATGTTGAAAGAAAAGAATATATTCAGGAAATGACTAGGCAAGGGACAGAAGATGCTCATTTAAACAAATTGATTTTAACTCAGGCAATGTTATCTACTGAAGAGGTTTTAAGAGAGTGGCCCACTGGTTCTTTACTTAAGGAAAAGTGAATTTGAAGGTCTTTAGATAGCAGCTGTGCTCTCTACTTGTCCAAAGTTTGTCATTGCCCACCCATGGCCTCATTTATGTTACATATCTAGCTCCCAGGAGTTATTGGAATCTGTGATCTTGGTGTAGCAACTGTACATGGGTTTTGCACTCAGCAGTGTTTGTCCACACTTTAGCTCCGCATTTTACTAGCAGCATGACCTTGAGCAAGTGATACAATATCTTTGAACTTTAATTATTTTATCTGAAGTGGGGCATGATTATATCTACATTACAGAGTAGTTGTGTGCTTTCAATGAGACACAAAGCAGTTAATAAGGTGCTTGGCCATAGTAGAAGATAAATTAAAAAATGTAGGCAGTGGTAATGGAAAGAATAAGATAATCCTTTTAGCAAAATTTGATTTACATCCGAGGTTCCAATGCATAATACGTGACTAACCTGTTTATGGTCATCAGTAATCTGAGTTTCCTCTGCAATGGGACTTCTCAGATCACTACTTCATTACTGTGGGGGTTTCACAGGACCCTTGTAAATTCTCTTCACCACTTGGTGAAGAATGTGTCATTATCAGGCAAAATTACAGTTATAATTGAAGTCAGGGAAGAGGCATGAGTAATCTACATGACCAGCATCATCACCGACATCACCATTGCTATCTTGTTCACCATCATTACTGTCATCACCACCATTCTCATCACCACCACCATCACCACCACCACCATCACCACCACCACCATCACCACCATCACCACCATCATCACCACATCCACCACCATCACCACCATCATCACCACATCCACCACCATCACCACCATCACCACCATCACCATATCCACCATCACCACCATCTTCACCATCATCACCATCCTCATCACTGCCATCCTCATCACCATCACCATCACCACCACCACCATCACCACCATCATCACCACCATCACCATATCCACCACCATCACCATATCCACCATCACCACCATTTTCACCATCATCACCATCCTTATCACTGCCATCCTCATCACCACCACCATCACCACCACCACCAGCATCACCATCATCACCACCACCACCATCACCACCACAACCACCATCACCATCACCACCATCACCACCACCATCACCACCATCACCACCATCACCACCATCACCATCACCACCATTACCATATCCACCATCACCAACATCTTCACCATCATCACCGTCCTCATCACTGCCATCCTCATCACCACCACCATCACAACCATCTTCACTATCATCATCATCATCACCATCACCACCATCATCATGATGAATACTTCTGTGACCATAATTATCACCATCACCACCACCATCACCACCATCACCACCATCATCACCACCATCACCAATCCACCGCCACCACCATCTTCACCATCATCATCACCACCATCACCACCATCTTCACCATCATCATCATCATCACCATCACTACCATCACCACCATAATTACCACAGCTACCTCCACCAGCACCATCATCACCATGGCCTCCATTATCATTCTCTGTCTTCATCATATCTAATCTTTTTAAGTACTTGCCAAGGGCCAGGCAGGTGCTACATGCAATGGAATGTCTTCTCATTGAACCAGCACCTGATGCCATAAACTATAGATCTTTTTGAGCTCCATTTTGCAGATGAGAAAACTGAGGCTTCACCTCAGGGTCACTCAGCTAGTAACAGCAGATTTGGGATTCAAACTCAGGTTTGCCTGTGTGCTGATTTATGATGCTATCTTATTGCCCTTATGGCCAGCATCTAATTGTGGGAGAGGCATAGAGAAAGAATTATGCCACAGGCATACAGGCAGTTCCTAAAGGATTCTAAATTCTGAGATCAAAGCAGAGCAGATATCTCAATACAGGAGAATGGAGAAGGAATGTTACACCTATTCTTCCATCTCCTTTCCCTCAGAACCTCTGGTGGGCACTACCTTTATATCAATGATCCAAGTCCTTCCTTTGCTAGAATAATAATTTTACTTTATTCCATAGTTGCATTCTCCCCTTATGTTTGTTCATTCCTCAATCTTGAGAATTTAGGGATGGCGATCCCCACTCCGTTTCTGATTGAGAGGGGCCTTAGATGCCATGGGGCAGATGGATGGAAGTGTCTTGCTTGCAGTTGTAGGTACTCTCTGTTTTGTGGGATGGGTGTAGGGCAGTTCTTTTTCTTTCAAGTTTAAAAAGATATCTACAGCTGTGTGTGGCAGGCAAGGCATAGAGAGATTGAGAGGAATTGAGTTTTGTTTGTTTTTTATTATTATTATTGGAATAATGAAAGTGCTCTGGGACTGATTGGGGTGATGAATGCACAAATATGTGATTACACGAAATACCATTCATTGTACTCTTTGGATGGATTTATGCTTTATTAATATGTAACAATAAAATTCATTTGTTAAAAAAACAATATTCCCATTGCAAAATAATAATAGATATCCACAAGCAAAAATGTACTACACTAGTTTTAAAGTCTTCTTTGTAAGGGCATTTATGAAAATGTCTAATACTTTCATTTTATTCCTTAGAAATGATTTAATTTTTGAATGTAAAACACATATACTTGAATCAAAATTCAAAAGATACAAAAGGGCGAATGGTGGACATTATCCTTCTTGCCCTTACTTTCAGCAACTCAGTTCCTCCCTTCAAAGCAAATTGATGTTATCAGCATCTTAGGAATCTTCCAGGAATATTTTATGCAAATACAGAATCACATGTACACATATCCATGCATTTGTATATATTTTTGTACATATATGTATGATTTTGTATCTGCTAAATATATATACACAGATCTGAAATTGGGTAAAGAATGTAACATTTTTACAAAATAGGGGAGATAATTTCCCTATTAAGTAAATACATCATAAATGTATGTATTTCTACTTCTGTATAGGGTGCTAACATTTTCCTTATTATCTCCTCTTTTTTCATTTAGTGTAGTTTTAAGTTTACAGAATATCATGCAGAAAGTACAGAGCTCCATAATGCACCCCCTCACACAGTTTTTCCCATTATTAACATTTTGCATTCATGTGGCAATTTGTTACAATTGAGGAAGCAATGTTATTAAAATTATTAATATATTATTCACTATACTCATACACACTGCCACCCCTTGATAGGAACTAAAGTTTGTATGCATGTATATGTATTTAAAAGTACACCTTGAAGATCATCTTTTCTTCCAATTCCCTTTTTATTATGGAACTTTTCAAACCTATGCTAATGTAGAGGGAAAAGCATAATGAACTCCCATCAATCTGTCACCTAGCTTCAACAATGATCAACTCTAGACAACCTTGTTTCATCTATACTCCCACCCTCTCCACAAACCATTCCTCATCCCCAATTACTTTAAAGTAAATCTTACCCATAACATTTTTCGGCAATGAAATTTTTAGTATAAATCTCTAAAAGATTAGGACTCCTTTAAAGATAGCCATTTATAATATCTATGGCTTCCTTTGGGCAAGCCATATAAATTGACAAGTGAGGAAACTGAGAGCGAATTATCTTATCTATAAAAAACTATCATTCCTTAATGTTATCAAATATCCAGGCTTATACCCTTTTTAAAAAAAAAATATTTATTTATCCCCCCTTTGCTGCTTGTGCTCACTGTATCCATTTGTGGTGTGTTTTTCTGTGTCTGTTTGTATCCCTTTGTCGCATCATATTGCTGTGTTATGTGGGCCAGCTGTGCCTCCCGTATGGTAAACGGGAACCCAACCAATTGAGCCACAACTGCTTCCTGCTTATATACTTTTAAAAAACTATTTGTGTGAATTGAAGTCTAGAGAGATTTTGGAATAGATTGATATGTTTCCGAGTTTCCCGGGGCCTCCCATATGGTAAATGGGAGCCCTACTGATTGAGCCACAGCCGCTTCCCTCTAGGTTACCCTTAATCTTACCCCCTTTTTATGAAGAAACTGGGAAGTTTGTCCTGTGGAGTTTCCCACAGTCTGGATCTTGCTGATTGCAATAGAACAGTATTTTCAATCCCAACACAACATTCCATAAGATGAATCTATTTCCCATTTGTTGGGTGTTTTTATTATTGTTTACCATAAGAGATTCTGCTATGATCATCCTTGAATGATCCTTCCTTTTAGTTTATTTCCGTGAAGTTGGATTGTTGGGTTGAAAAATATGCAAAAAAAGGGGGGGGGTTTGATAAACAACAACAACATAACTTCTAAACATTGTGACCATCAGGAGTGGTTTTCATGGGGCTTACTGATTACAGGAGCTTTGTCACATCCTTCCTGAGAAAGTTTCTTGGATTGTTGTTGCTGGTGTCTCACTGCTATGGGAAGCAGGTACCTGATCCTTCTCTCAGGTGAGTGGAACAAAGAATTTCCCTAGTTTCTCTCGATGCTACTGAATCCTAACTTAAGTTGGCAATTTTCGGTAGAAATGACAGTGTCACCTGCACCATTAGAAACATTAGAGTGTATTAGTTTAAACTTCCCAAAAGCAGACCCTGAGATAAGAACTTGAGTGTAAGTAGTTAATTTGTAGGTGATCCCAGTATGTACAAGTGAGGGAGTAGGGGATATGAGAAAGGGATGGAAGAAGAGTCAATAAAGGGTTGGTTAATGAGAGGGACACTCAAAGACATCAAAAAGGCAAGGAAGCTGGCCTATTTGTCTATCACTCCTATATGGATGGAATCATGTCCTCCACAGAGGCATGTTCAAGTCATAATCTGGTCTTGTGAATGTGAACTCATTTTTAAAAAGGTCTTCAAAAAGGTTATTATTTAAGGTGAGGGCAGACTGAATCAGGATGGTCCTTATTCCAATATGAATGGGGTCCTTATAAGCAGAGGGAGCTTGGACACAGGGAGAAGACAAATGGAAAGAGATAGCCATGTGACAGGGTAGAGACTGAGTTATGGATTGCCATCAAGTCACCACCAGAACACTGCAGACTTCAGAGAAAGCACAATCCTGCTGACACCTTGAGTTTGTACTTCTAGCCTCCAAAGCTGTAACACAATAAATTCTTGTTGTTTAATCCAACTAGCCTGTGGTAACTGTTAGAGCAGCTCTATAAAACTAAGATCTAACCTATTCCTCACTTCTTGACCCTCACACCTAGTGTAATACCCAGATAGTTTGACTTCTCTATCGAAAGGTTATGCAAAAAAGTTCTTTAGTATAGAGAAGCAGGAAGTTATCTTCATGCACAGCAAACCCATCTGGGGTATGCTAACAGGTGACTGCAAACATCTGCACTGATTGACCACCAAAAGAGTCCATGCATGGAATACTGTGACTCTGCATGATGCAACAACCTGGACCTATCCACCCCTCCACTGAGCTTTAGGGTTTGGAGGTAATAAATATAACATAGGCTCAGTCAGATACAGTTTAAGGCTAGAAGGTTTGTTAGACGATCTTATAGGTGTATATTGTCCAATACTTTATATCAGGGGTGGGAAAACATTATCTGTAAAAGGCAAAATAGTTAATATTTTTGGCTTTGTGGACCATGTGGTCTCTGCTGCAACCACTTGACGTTATTGTGTGAAAGCAGCCATAGACCAGATGTAAATGGATAGGCATGGTTGTGTGTCAATAAAACTTTATTTATAGACACAGATGTGAATTTTATGGACTTTTCGTGTGCCATGAATTATTATAATTCTTTAGACTTTTTGGAACCATTTTCAAAGGAAAAATCATTCATGACTCAGGGGCCATAATAAAAGAGTCAGTGGACCAGATTTGGCTGGGGGTCAATAATTTGCTGATTCCTGCCCTGTGGGAATCATATTTCTTTTCTTTTTTTTTTTTTTCTGGGAATCATATTTCTATCTATGAGAAAAGCATTCTTAAAGAAATGGCTATAACTTAGATGTTTTTGACTTACAAAATGGCCATGCCATCTGATCCAACCTAATATTATGAATCCTTAAATATAATAATTTCACCAGTACACAAGTTATTGAGCACAGCAAATATAACCAAGGAAGCAAAAGGAGAAGGATTTGACCTTACCTTGTCCAGGAAGCTTGCCTTAAAAAATTTTTTTTCTTCATTTTTAGAGGAGCTTTAGATGACATAAATGTTACATTGAAAATATAGGGGATTCCCATATACTCCACCTCCTACCCCTACCACATTTTACCCCATTAACAACATCTTTCATTAGTGTGTTATGTTTATTACAATTGATGAGCATATGTTGAAGCACTGCTACTAAGCATGGTCTATAGTTTATATTATGTTTTACACTTTGCACTGCCCAATTTTATAGGTTTTGACAAAATGTATGATGGTTTGTATCTGTCATTGCAATATGCAGAACAATTCCAATGTCTCAAAATGTCCCATGTTATACCTATTCTTCCCTCTCCATACCCTCGGAATCTCTGGTCAACACTGTCTTTATATTAATGTTACAAGTTATTCCATTACTAAAATAATAGTGTCTACTTTAGTCCATAGTTGTATTCCCCCCTTATGTTTGTTCATTCATCTATCTTGAGGATTTGGGGATGATGATGCCCACTCTGCTTCCAAGTGAAAGGAGATCCCCTGGGGCAGATGGATGAAACTGCCCTGCTTGCAGTTGCAGATAATCTCTGCTTCTTGGGATAGGGATTGTTCATCATCATTCTTTTGTTAATTGTCCCGGGTGAATCTGATGAAATGGAGAGTAGGTGTTGACTGCAACTCTATTGAGATTCAGGGCTCAACTAGTATATGAACAGACCAAAGATTTAAGTCTCTGGGACTTATTTTTAATGGGTATAGTGCTAACTATAGGTTTGAATAAATGGGGCAGAAGAACAATGTGTAGGGAAATTTAAATGAATCTAACTCTGATACATTGGGGGAGATAGGTTATCATATATTCCAAGGTAAAGCCTACTGATGGGGTGCTGATTTCCTGGGGTTGTCTGTCCTGCCTATAGTGTCTAGATGTCTCTAGAGCTCCCAGGTGCACCCCTACTTGAGGCACTGTTTACTGTGGCAGACAGTAAGATACTCCTGAGATGTTCATAAGCATAACCTCTGGAATGATCTCTTAACTCGCTTTGAAATCTCTTGGTCATAAAAACTTATTTGCATTCAGTATTTTCCCCATTTGGTCTAGGTCTTTCCCCAAATGCATTGTTAGTTGGCGCTTGGTATTAAGCTCATGGTGCCAGGGAGGCTCATCTCGGGAGTCATGTCCCATGTTGGAGGGGAGAAGGAAGTGAATTTATATGCTGAGTTTGGCATAGAGAGCTTGCCTTGTTTTTGAAAATCCAAACCAGCCATGGGTAGACTCTTTAACTATGTTTTAGTCTGCCAGGCTGCCAAAAGTAATATATCAGAAACTGGTTGGCTTTTACAATGGGGATTTATTAGCTTACAAGCTTACAGTTGTGAGGCTGTGAAAATATCCAAATCAAGGCATCATCAGACAATGTGTTCTTCCAGAAGAATGGCTGCCAGTGATATTGGATTCCTTTGTCACATGGCAGGCACTTGATGGCGTCTGCTGGTCTCTTCCTTTTCTTCCAGTTTCATTGATTCAGCTTCTTGGTCCCATGGCTTTCTCTTTCTCTCTCTGAATTACATTGTCTTATAAAGGACTACAGTAAGGGGATTCAGACACACTCTGGGCCACACCTTAACTGATGTAAGCTAATCAAACAGCCATGCTTATAATAGGTTTATACCCACAAGAATGGATTAACTTTAAGAACATAACTTTCTGGGGTCCACTAAGTTTCTGGGAGCTGATGTTTTCCCCAAAAGCAGATGCCTCCAGATTTAATAGATTGGAATGAAAGGATGAGAGAAAATCCATTTTTCAAGTGCCTGGTTATTCACAACCAATCTGTGTTGGGGGAATGGTATTAGACAATCCAAGAGGAAAGATATGGAAAAGTTCTGTGTTTCTGAGTTCATTCCCAACTCTACTTTTATATGAAATGGATGCCTAATAACATTGCAGCAGAAATCTATCATCCTCAAAATATCCTTATCTTTTCCTAATATGCCACAGTTTGAATAAAAAGTCACTTGAACCCCTGGTTTCTCATGGTCTGGACTGTTTATATCACTTTTTTTCCCCAAAGATGTATTTTATTTTTTATTTCCCCCCTCCCCATGTTGTTTGTGCTCGCTGTCTGCTTTTTGTGTCCATTTGTTGTGTGTTTTCTGTGTCTGCTTATATTCTCTTTATGAGGTACCTAGAACCAAACCCAGAACTTCCCATGTGGGAGAGAGGAGCTCAATCACTTGAGCCACCTTCGCTGCCTGCTTTGTTGTGTCTTTCATTGTGTTTCCTCTTTGTGTTTCCTTATTGCATGATTATGTTTTGCCAGCTTGCTGGGCCAGCTGGTTGGGTCAACTTACTGTCTTGCTCATCCTCTCCAGGAGGCACTGGGAACCAAACCCACAGCCTCCCATGTGGTAGATAGGCACCCAAACGCTTGAGCCACATTCATTTCCCTCATATCACCTCTTAATTTAGGGAACATTCTACCTACTAAGAGGTCCCATATGGTAGACCCCAGCCACATGTGACTATTGAGCCCTTGAAATATAAATGTGCCATAAATGCACATGCACATGGGATTTTGAAGGCTTAACACAAACAGAAAGAGTATAAAATACCTTATTAATAATTTTTGTATGTAGATCCATATTGAAATGATAACATCTTGACTCTATTGGATTAAATAAAATATATTATTAAAAGTAATTTCACCTGTTTCTCTTTATTTTTTAAAGTGTGAGTACTTGAACATTTAGAAGTATATATGTGGCTTGTGTTCTGTTTCTATAGTGCTTGGCTAGGGGTCTGGACTTGAATGGACTTTAGAGACTCTAAATTTGGTCTTTTGATGTTATACTTGGAGGAAAAGCTGAATTAGCTTTTGGATTTTTTGTTATTTGGGCATACAGGTGCAATGAGATATTCTTTTCATGCCCCAATAATACATGATTGTCCCTGTGACACTCATGCTTATGTCCTGCCTGGAAGAATCTGGAGTGAAGCTAACATATATGACTGGGCAGGGAGAGAAGAGGCTCCTCCCTAGCCCAGGCTTTCCCAAGGCACCTCCATGTGAACTATCTTCTCCTTTCTCTGTTCCAGGTTTCAGTGTTCTGCTGGCTCTGTCCAGTTCAGAAGTAAGAATTCTGGAGGTGAGTCTACTCATAACCAAAGAACAGGTAAAAAGAAATTGGGTTCTAGAACCTGCCTTCTGAGCAGGGAAGGAACCCTTTTCAATGGAGAGAGCACTAAATCCCTCATGTTTTCTGCCTACTCCTTTGGGCTCCCAAGACTTTTCCCTCTTCCTTTATCATCAACACCCTCCTCTTTATTTATGTAGCTCTTGCATTGCACCAGGCATATCACTAAGCAAATTAGATGCATCATCTCATCTAATCCTCATAACATTCTTATAAAAAAGTACTGATATTATCTCCAATTGACCAATGAGGGAAGTGGCTGGCTCAAGGTCACATAGCTGGTATGTGTTGGAGTCAAGGTGAGACTCTGCCCTTTCTTTCCCCAAAGCCTGTGCCCATGTGATACCATGTCTTAGGTTGGGTGCCAGCAGAAGCAGACCCTGAGAAAAGGACTTGAGGGCAAGTCGTTTACCTGGGAGGTGATTCCAGAAAATATCAGCTGGGAGTGGGAAGTGAGATGGGAAGGGAAAGGGTCAATTCAGAGATCTTTATAAAGCTACCATGTGAGTGACTGGAGCTGGAATTCCTGGGAAAATGATGGACATAATATGGAGCTTGCACCTCAAAATAATTGTTCCCAATGGTGAGGAAACTGTTTTTCTAAAATACTGACATTTCATTTATTGATGTAAAGAGATGGATTTCCAGGGGGCTTAGATTTACTGACTTCCCACATGGTGAGCAAAGAGGATGCTTTTGGCTAAACTCAGCCCTAGTCAAAGAAATGTAGGTGCTCACCGTTGGGAGTTGTCTGTTAGGTGAGCTGGTGAGGCGGTGGGATATGGACTGGTACCAAGAATTTATTTGTTCAGTCTTGGGGTGGATGCAAAAAAAGATGCCTACAGCATCTGGTACCTTGTAGGTGTTCAATGAATATTTCTTGAATGAATCCATGAGCACATGTTTCAATGGATCTGTGTTCCCCACAGCTTTCTGTCCTCCATGCCCTAAAAATGCCGGCTGCCACAACCGTACCCACTGTGCTTGTCATAGTGGGTTCCAGTCCATGTCTTGGAGGAAATACTTCATGGCGTCCCATGAGCAATGTGAAGGTAAAGATGCAATCCTCACACATCTTAGAGTTTGGAGGAGGTTATGGGACATCCTTCCATGCTGTGCTGTCTATGTTTGTCATGGCTGCCATGACAAATTTCATACACTGGTTGGCTTAACAACAGGATTCTAGGGGCTCCAGTTTTGGGAAGCTAAATGTCCAAAATCAAGGTGTTGGTCAGGCCATACTTTCTCCTGGAGACTGTAGCATTATGGTGTGGCAATTCTCCATCACATGGTGATTTCCCATTTCCTCTCTGGCCGAATGTCTGGCTTCTATTTCCCGCATCCAATTTTCTTTTCTATCATTGCCCCTAGTTCCATGGATTAAGGCCCATCCTGATTGAATTTGGCCTCATCTCAACAGGATCTGTGCAGTTGCTATGCACAAATGAGTCCACTCAGTAACTAATAATAACATAGTCCAGGTCTTACAAATGAGTTCACACACACAGGGATGTGGTTTAAGAGTTGAACCTGTCTTTATGAGGCACATGGTTCCAACCCTTACACCCAAACACTGTATTACAAAATACCACAGAATGGAAAATGTCAGGGCTGGTACATTACCTAAAGAGAAGCCACTCTCCCTTGTACTCCTCCCATCCTCATTATAGAATCCATTAGTTTTACTGTAGGGCCAGGTAGAGATCCCTAGACCCTGGACTCTTGAAGTCTCAGACACTGGGGTCCTTTTGCCTGAAAACTCCATAGGGCAGGGATCATATCTGTTTTCTTCATCACCGTGTCCTAGAACAGATCACAATGCTGTCATATAGTCGACACAGTGAAAAGTGTAGACCGAAGGGGAAAATGAATAACTTACTCTCTTGGCACTCAAGTTTCACTTTTCAGTACTCCCGTTTGCTGTAACCCAGATCTCGTTTCTTATTTCCAAATATTCTAAAGGTCACTTTGAAATGCCAAGGGAGAAATGCCAATCTTGTATATCGTACAAATTAAACTTTGTGTGAATTGTCTGCTCATGTTGTTCTCCCATTTTTCTGTTGTGCTTTTATTAATTTGTCTATTTGAAATAAAAAAAAATATATATATATGGATATTAGCCCTTTGCCTGCAGTATATGTTGCAAATATTTTTATCCTAGTTTGTCAATTGTCTTTTGACAATTTATTTGTAATATTGTTTTTCAATGCAGTTAATTAAAAAACATGTAGACAAATTTATCAATGAAGTAGAGTCACGGTTATAAAGTCTTTCCCTATACTGATGCTAAAGGGGAATTCACCCATGTTTAATTCTAGTGCTTGTATCCAAGAAGAGGATTTGTTTTGGATGTATTTATGAAGATATTGGACTGCAGGGATTCCATGGGCAAGGGTATAAGGTATAGTCTGAGAGTGTGAAAACAGTATTTTCTCTTGATTCACAGATATTGATGAGTGTAATTCTGGAATGGCAAATCGCAAGCAGAGAGCATACTGTATAAATATAGATGGAAGTTTCCACTGCAGCTGTGTCATAAAATATCCGATCTTCAACTGGGTGGCTGGTTTCTTTGACTTTAATCAACCAGGGTGTTATGGTAAGAACCTCCAAATATTCTTTCCATCATGAAAAAAAGGGAGAAGAGCCTGTGTGAGGTCCACTAATTTTAGGTCACGGTAAGAGAGCAAGGCTCTGTCCTGGCCTTGTCCTTCATTCTTTTGTTGTCTTTGGAGATATATTCATGGAAGCTCTCATCCAAGGCCATGCCATCAATCACCATCTCTCTGTAGATACCATATAAATTTTAATCTCTGGTCTGGGTATCTTTCCTGGGCTTCCAAAAAGACTTCTCTGATTTTCTACTGGACTTCTCTACGTGTTTATCTCTCTCTCATTTTAAATTCAAGTTCTATGCCTAGATATCTGCACATACACTAAAAACCATGAGTTGATGCTGGTACTTCTGATTCCAACCAAATCAATATTCATTCTCGCTTTCCTTCTTCTCTTATTTTTAACTTCTTTCTCTGACAATGAGAAACCCTGCTCTCACCACACACAATCTAGTCACTTATCTGTTCAATCCTAGTATAATTCCGTGTTTTCAGTTAGATAGAATTGAATTCCTATCCTGGCTCTACCACTTACCAGCTACTTTTGTTTAATGACTTAACTTCTATTTGCCTCATTTGTAAATTGGTATAATAATATAATAGTACCGACTGTTTTAATTGTATGTTGCTGTGTAATAAATCACCCCCAAATTATCAGCTTAAAACAGTACATATTCATTATCTCATAGATTCTGTGGGTAGGAATGTAGGCGTGGCTTAGCTGGGACCTCTGCTTCAGGGTCTCTCATATGTGCAATGAAGTTGTTGGTTGGGACTGGGGTCTCATCTGAAGGCTTAACTGTGGAAGAATCTGTTCAAGCTCACTTGCATGGCTGCTGTCAGGATTCAGTTCCTTGAAGGACTCAGCTCCTAGGTATGAGGACTCTTTAGCTTACTTTATCATAGCAAGCATATGAGAAGAGCTAGAAAGAGCATGCGAACAAGACAGAAGCCACCCTCTTTTCGGACCTAATCTCAGAAGTGACATCTCATCACGTGTGTTGTATCTATTCATCTAATCATTTGATCAAGAGTCACTAGGTCCTGTGCACCCTCAAGGGGAAGAGAGTACACCAGGTCATGACTCCAAAGAAGCAGGATCATTAGGAATCATTTTAGAAACCTGCTTACCTCACCTACCATTTGCAATTATTAATGCATAAAAATGCTTAGTGCAGTCCTGGGAAGGCTGAATAAATACCAGCTATTATGCTACATAATCTGTTCTAGAGCCTTCTGTGTTCCAATAAATGAGATGGTGTATATGAAGTCACTTTATATACCGTGATGTGTAGAAAACTGCAGGTATTATTACTGATTCTCTATTTTTAAGTCAATTAATACACATTCCATATGGAAGCCTTCCCTGCACACTTGATATGCTGGGGCGCTCAGCTATGTACTCTGCAGTCACTCTTCCCAATTTTATAAAAGCAGTTAATTATTTATTTGTAATTTTTACATAATGATTTCCCTTTCTGACTGCAGTTCCATAAGGGGGGGACTTTTTCTCCCTTTTAACCTATGTCCACAGGCCTAAGATTTTATCTGGATTTTATTAGGTACTCAAATTATTGTTGATTGGATTATTGGATGAATGGTCTCATCCTAATTCCCTTTTAAAATTCTACTGTGGAAGACATTTTAGACTTCTTAGAAGGGAATTAAGATGGGCTGTGGAAGCATCAGGGAAAGACTCAACTTGATACCTATAGGAAGAAGTTATGTGAGATGGAGACTTTCCTCTCCCATATTTCATTTTAATGGCTAGTTTTCTTTCCTAGAGGATACCAGTGGGACGACACTGTCATCTTCATCAGTGAAAATTCTTTTGGTGAGTGGGCCATTGTCTGGGTTGGGAAAAAACCAGTCATTTTTTTTTTTTTTAATTTATTTTTATTTTTAGGTTACATAAATGTTACATCAAAAATATAGGGGGTTCCCATATGGCTTACCCCCTCCCCCTCCCACACCTTCTCACATTAACATCTTTCATTAGTGTGGTACATTTGTTACAATTGATGAGTTCATATTGAAGCATTGCTACTATCCATGGAGTATACTTTATATTATAGTTTACACTTTGTCCCTCACAATTTTGTCGGTTATGACAAAATATATAATGACCTGTATTGGTCATTGCAATGTCATGAAGGCAATTCCAATGTCTTAAAAATGCCCCCATATTGCACCTAGTCTTCCCTCTCTCTCCCCTCAGAAACTCTGGTGGCCACTGCCTTTATATCAATGATAAAAGTTCTTCCATTACTAGAACAATAACTATATAATAGAATAATTGTAAGTCTACTTAGTCCATTGTTCATTCCCCAATCTTGAGGATTTTGGGGTGGTGATGCCCACTTTGTTTCAAATTGAGTGGGGGCTTAGATCCCATGGGGCAGATGAATAAAATTTGTCTTGCTTGCAGTTGTAGATACTCTCTGTTTCTTTAGGATGGTGTTGTTGATCATCATCTTTTTGTCAGTTGTCCTGGGCAAGTCCAATGAATTGGAGAATAGGTGTTGCATTTCTGTTTAAGTGTTCATGGGGCATTATTGCAGTAGGTGGAGACCCACATAATAACCAAAAGAATATTGGATTCCCATCTTAGAGGGTTCTACTACATTCCATAATAAGATGGCAAGAATCCCCTAAGTACAAGGGCAGTGCTTAGTGAAGGAAGACAGACCATTATGCCAGGCCCTTGATATTGATGATTGTACTTATGAACCTTTTCTTGTGAAATTGAAACTTAACCTAATATTATGTATTGCTTAAACGTTACCTCCTGAAAGCCTCCTTGTTGCTCAAATGTGGCCTCTCTCTAAACCAAACTCAGCATATAAATGCACTACCTTCCCCCCAGTGTGGGACATGACTCCTGGGGATGAGCTTCCCTGGCACTGAGACATTATTACCAAGCACCAACTAGCAATGCATCTGGAAAAAGGCCTTGGCCAAAAGGGGGAAATTGTAAATACAAATGAAGTTTTATGGCTAAGAAATTTCAAAGTGAGTCGGGAGGTCATTCCAGAGGTTATGCTTATGCACATCTCAGCAGGATCTCATTGGTAAACAGTAACTCAAACAGCAGGGCTCCTGAGGGCTTTAGAGACATCTAGACACTACAAGCAGGCCAGACAATCTCAGGAATTGGGCACCCTGTCAGCGGACCCTACTTTAGAATTTATGCTCCCCACTGTAACAGAGTTAGACTCATTTATAGTTTCGCTACACATGGCTCCTCTGCCCCTTTTATTTGAACCTATAATTAACACTATACTTATTAAATATATGTCCCTGAGACTTCAATATTTGGTCCATTCATGTACCAGTTGATCCCTGAATCTCAGCAGAGATGCAACACCAACCAGTCATTCTTGATATGCCTTTCTTTTGCTCAAACCCTGCCATGGTTTCCTGTGATGTTTCGGATAGGGCAGTCCTCGGTTGGGAGTGATTTTCTTTCCCACTCTGTGGGATATTGACAATATCTTGAGACATTTATAGCTGTCACCATGTGGGGAAGCTGTGCTATATATTTCTAGTGGACATAGGCCAGGGATGCTGCTAAACATCCCACACTGCACTGGACTGTTCTGTAAACCCAACATTACCTGGACCCAAATGTCAATAGTTTCTCAATAGATCAAGAAACTCAATCTCAGCTGTCATTCAAAGACCTGCACCAAACATCTAGATCCTCATCCCCAGCCCTTCTCACCCTGTATTTCCCTCCATAATGCATTCTTTTTGGGTCCTAGATGTCATGCTTTAAGTCTTCATATTCTCTCAAAATAAATGGAGCTAATGATATGCCTTTTACAGAGCCATGTGTGATAAATAAGAAAACACAAATTGTGTTGATAGCACAGAGTCCAGCACCTTGGTAAATCTTGTTGACTTCTGGGATCACCCATTTACACTTAGTCATATTCCTGTGTTCTGAAGTTTTGGTACATTTCTCCCTAATTAGTTTTATTTCTTTGGAAGGAAATTTTGGGCAACAGTACACACAACAAAGACATTGCAACAATGAGTACTCAACCACCTCAGCATGTGGACTTGACCATACGGAATGTGAGTCTTGCTTCTACAGGAAAGCATAATAATGCTGACCGAGGCAAAGGTGAGAAACGCTGAGCAGGCTTCTCAGGTGGACATCATAAGGGCTTTGTATCCTGGCTTATTCAGGGTCAATGAATGATAAAATTAGCTCTCAGCATTGTGGATTTCCCACACTGAAGTTCTGCATGAGTTGGGCTCTGCTTCCACAATGTAAATTCAAGATACAAAGGAATAAACCTGCTCTCTTCCCCTTTCCCACTTGCGTTGGACTGGTGAAAAGTATTCACAACCACATTCCTTAGCCCTTCGTTGGTGCATCAGAAAGACCTCTTAGCCTCTGTTACACGTAGATTGTAGAACAATCTACACTTAGTTTCAGATATTTGCTCCCTGGTTCAGACTCCCTTTTCCTTGGGGAAAGTGCTGCACTGGTTTCCTTGGTGTTACTTCAATTCCAATTTCAATCCCAATCCAGGGGCTCCTGGGAAAGATGGCAACTCAGCTGCAAGAGTCAAAATCACCTTGTGTTCCTTTGCAATGGTATCCATGTCTCACTTTGGTAAAAATCCTCACTCTTCCCCACCTCTGGATCTTCCTCTTACTTTTAGCTCATCCAAAGATTCTTTCTCTTTATTCACTCATTTACTCATTCATTAATTCACTCAATCAACAGATTATCATTCTCTCTTCTCTCTTCCACCCCCCGCCCACAAGCTCCAGGCAACCAAGGCACCTTTTGTCTCCATGCATTTAACTATGATAGGTATTTCCATAAATGGAATCACATGATATTCTTCCTTTTGTGACTGCCTTATTTCACCGAGCATCATGCTTTCAGGGCTTATCTGAATTTCACCCCACTTTATGGCTGAATAATATTCCCCTTGGGTCATTGCTTTCTTCACACATTTCCCCATCCACTGACTCCACTGAATAATTTTGTTGTGTGTTTGTACTTGCTTTTTTAGTTTTTAAATTGTTTTTTCAGTTTTTTAATTAGAGAAATTGTAGGTTTACAGAAAAAGATTGTTTTATTTTTATTTTATCTTATTATTTGACACTTATAAAATGGTGTGGTAGTTACAAAGATTAAAATTAATGGAATACCTCTGAACTGCCACCCACTCCAAAAGCTAGAATGTCCTAAACTTCCCATCTTACTGTGTATTTTCCTACTCTAAACCGTGCTTCCGACCCAGAGGTAACTAATCTCCTAATATCTGTGCTTATCAATTATCAGTCCATTGCTTTTTTTAAATTTTTTTTTATTTTTTTATTTTTTGTATTTTTTTTTTATTATGGGTAAAAATCAAAATTCTCACAATACATACAAATATTTCCAAAATGATATATAAATATATATGCATATATGTGTATTTGCTTACAAAAATGTTATTTATATATATAGACACATATATTTAAGAGGTGCTTAGATTACCCAAAATATTACACGGAACCCACTGGGATTCCCATGTTCCCCACCTCCCACACCTCCCACCACATCCCACACAAACATCTCCCACAGAGTGGCCCACCACCCTCAATGAATTACACATCCTGAAGCCTTGCCACCAACCATAGACCACAGTTCACACTGTAGACCACACTCTCTCCCACTCAGTTCTGAGTGGTGTGTGCTGATTTAAAATGGCCTACATCCGTTGCCACAACAGTACTCAGGACAACCTCCAACTCCCAAAGAAGCCCTGTATTTCAACTGCTCATCCCCTCCCTGCCCCAAAAGTGTCAAGTGGCCACTGGCTCCACCTCATTGTTATAATCTTAATTACATATTTATTTCAATGTATATATACTTCATTTTTATTCCTTTTTGAGTTCTATAAAAATATCTTATCATATATGTATATTTTTTGCTGTCGTCACCTTAGTCAATTTTATTTTATTTTTTCTTTATTTTTAAAGAAGCTTTATCTTATATACATGTTACATTGAAAATATAGGGGGGTGGGAAGCGGATGTGGCTCAATCGATAGGGCTTCTTACCATATAGGAGGCCCCGGGAATCGAACCCCGGGGCCTCCTGGTGAAGGCAAGCCAGCCCACGCGGCGCGGTGAGCTGACGCAGCGGGACGACCCAACAAAGGGAGACAAGCAGACACAGAAAAACGCACAACAAATGGACACAGCGAGCACAATCAGCAAGGGGGGATAAATAAAATAAATAAATAAAATCTTAAAAAAAACCCACAAAAAACAGGGGATTCTCATATCCTCTCCCTCCCACACTTTTCCTCATTAACAACATCTTTCATTAGTGTGGTACATTTCTTAAATTTGATGAACACATATTAAAGCATTGCTACTAACCATGGTCTATAGTTTACATTATAGTTTACACTTTGCATTGCACAATGTTATAGGTTTTGCAGAATGTATAATGGCTGCTATCTGTCATTGCAATATTATATAGAACAATTTCAGTGTCCCCAAAATGCCCCATGTTATACCTATTCTTCCCTCTTCCTCCCTTCAGAACCTCTGGTGACCACTATCTTTCAATCAATATTACAAGTTCTTCCATTACTAGAATAATAATAAATCTACTTAAGTCCATAGTTGTATTCCCACCTTATGTTTCTTTCTTCCTCAGTCTTGAGGGTTTTGAGATGGTGATGCCCACTCTGCTTCTGATTGAGAGGGGGCTTAGATCCCATGGGGCATATGGATGGTACTGTCTTGCTTGTAGTTGCAGATACTCTCGGTTTTTGGGGATAGGTGTTGTCCATCATCATCCTTTTGTTAGTTGTCCTGGGCCAGTCTGATGAACTGGAGAGTAGGTGTTGGCTGTAGCCCTGCTGAGATTCAGGGCTCAACAGGCATATGAATAGACTGAAGATTTAAGTCTCTGGGATGTATATTTAATGGGTATAGTGCTAATTATAGGTTCAAATAAAAGGGGCAGAAGAACCTCTTTTATATGAAATGAGTCTCACTCTGATACATTGGTATATTTGCTTTTTAAATTCATGGAATAGATAGGTGAGTGATTCCAATTCTGACCAAGTGGTGAGTTTTCACTTCCTTGAGAGTTATAGAGCATCATACCTCAGGAAGAATTTGGGAACTTGGTAGAGTTTTGCTTGCTCCAGCTCCCATATTGGGAGATTTCCTGACTATGGGATAGATTGATCAATACTCACAAAGGTTCTTCCCTCTTGGGCACAGGTTTCCTACTGTGGAGTAATGAATTCCACCTTCAGCATTGTAATTGATGACTGGAAAACGACCACCAGTTCTATGAAGGTAATGATGAAATCTTCATAATCAAGTTTTGAGTTTTGAACATCTTGGGGACGCTTTGGGTGCACAAAGGCTTCTTTATAACTTAATGTTTAAGTTATTGTAATTGTAAGGTTTTCAAAATTAACATGCACTAAAATTGTACTTTCCCATTAGGAGAGGACACTTATTATATTGATGATAAAGAGGAACAGAGTGAGGGAGAGGGAAAGGAAACATTATTTTTCTTGCAGGAAACAGCTGAGAGCTTTGGCGGTGTGCTTAAACAAAGGCATACATGGACCAAATTCACCAAGGAAGAGACCTCCTCCCTGGCCACGTTCTTGATGGAGAGTGTGGAGAGTACCACGTTGGCAGCTTTTCTGAAGCCATCAGCGAATGGAAGCCAGACTATTCAGACTGAGTATTTAGGTAGGGCATATCCTTCATGTCAAGGTCATGCCTGGGTGATGATTCTGAGGGGTGACCTTGGCAATGTGATTATCCATGACTTTCCTGCTCACTCATTTGCCAACTGTTTCAAAACTGAATTCACAACAATGCAAGTCTAATCATGTTAAATTCTCCCATTTATTGAGTGCTTGTGGGATGGTAGGCACTGAGCTAGTAATGTGTCATTAATTTATTCAACACATATATGTTGGCTGCCCACTATATGCCAGGGGTTAAGGTGTGATTGATAATTTCTATGTTCAAATATTTCCAGCTTTCCATTCTGGGTCCATGGTAGGATGGCACTTCCTGGCTATTTTGGAGTTAGATAAGATTTTGAGACAAGTTCTTCCCAGTAAACTATGAGTGGAAACTTCTAGAACTCTCTTTTCCTGTGCTGTAGTGACTTGAAATAGTCCAGATCATAGAGATTCTGTCTTGGTTGGTTCTAGAGAGCAGAGCCATAAGTCAACTAATGATGGAAGAAAGCATTAATAAGAAGTAAATGTATCTTTAAGGTTCTGAGATTTTGGGGTTATTTGTTACTGCTGTATGGATGATGCTGTCCTGACTGATACAGCTATAGTCATAGAACTCTAAATTTGCTTAATGGGTGACCACTTGGGAATACTGGGTGCTGCAGGCTTTTTCTAAGAGCTATCCACTTCTGGTAGTAGTACCAGTTGCATAACCCTATCCTGATAGTGAACAAAACTGCCCTCACGAATCTTATCTTTTAGTTAGGTGAATCATACAATGATCAAACAGATATCTGGTATACCAGATGGACATACTGATATTGAAAAAGAGCAAGGGTGATTTCTTGAAACAATGAAGAGGTCACTATGGCTGAGGTTGAGGAGGGGATGGTGAGTAGGACAGGAAAAGAGGAGGCAGATTTTGTAGACAAATGTAGGGAATTTGTATTTTATTTGGAGTAAGATGGTGTGGGAACATTGGAGAGTTTTGAGAACAAACAAGACTTCATCTGGCTTATTTTTTAAAAGACTCCCTCTGGCTATATGATTTTTTTTTCATTCCCCAAAAGAACCAATGGGATTGTTCTTCATTTATTGCCTTATTACGGGTGAAAAAGCTGGGGTTCAGAGAGATTTATTTATTGCTCACTTTTATGCAATTGGTGGATGGCAGAACTGAGATTTTTAGCTCCGTCTGACTTTTGATTCTGAGCTGTCTTTGAGCACCTTGTTTAAATCTGTAGTAGCCAGAATATCACAGCCTTGTTGTCTTCTACCACTGTTGATTTCAATCCTTATTTCCATCATACAGCTAGTTCACTCCTGAAGTTCCAACTGGGTTTCTCATTTGGTGCTTTTATCCCATTATCTTTCATCAGAGGGTTCAAGAGCTGTCCCATGATGAACTGGTCTTTCTCTTCTTTCCTTTGCTTGTAACTATGGATATGCACCTTTGTTAGATAGCAACCAATCCCAGGACTCACTTTCTGGGTGACGTCTTGCAAATTCTCCTTTTATTCTTTTAGATATTGAAAGCAAAGTTATCAAAGAAGAATGCAGTGGAGAGAATAGCACCTTTACTTTGAAAGCCAAAGGCGATGCGATGAAGATTGGGTGTTCCACAGTTGAGGAATCTGAATCCTCAGGTACAGACCCACTCCCATGAATCAGAAGCTGGTTTTAGTACATCCAATTTCTCAAATATTTATTGATCAACTCCTAGGTGCTAAAACGTATGTGATATGTTAGAGAACCAATGATGGCTGGGGAAGAAATACTCATGACCTCAGAGAGTTTTCCATCTGGTAATGAAGTCAGATTAAATAAATAATATCACAACAATGGCGTATTTAAACTTGTGTTGTCCAATATGGTAGCCTCTGGCCACATGTGGCTATTCAGCATGTGAAATGTGGTTAGGTCAAATTGAGATGTTCTTTACATGCAAAATACCCACTTGATTTCAAAGTTTGTATACACAAAAATAAGATGTAAAACATCTCATTAATATATTTTTATATTGATTACAGTTAAAATGATATTATTTTAGGTATATTGGGTTAATATATTAAAATTAATTTTGTCTGTTCCTTTTTTAAAAAATTGGGTAACTAGAAAAGTTTCTTTTACATATGTGGCTTATATAATATATCTATGGGACAGCACTGATCTGTATCAGGTTGGCAAACTTTCACTGTAAAGGTCTAGGTAATAAATATTTTAGGTTTTGCAGGCCTTATCATCTCTGGTGCAGCTACTCAACTCTGACTTTGTCGAGTTACAGCCTTCACAGGGTGAAGGCATTCATAGACAATACAAGAATGAATGGACATGACTTTATGCCAATAAAACTTTATTTATAAAAGCAGGCAGTGGGCCTTTGCTAGCTCTTTATATACATGATTAACATTTTGAAGAAGAGGGTGTTGCAGGCAGCACATACAAAGGCTTTGTGTTGGGGAAAAGCTTGTTGTTATATGGAAATAAATAAATAGAGTGAAGCTTGATCATCTTAAATGTGGGGGAAATCGGCAAAAATAATTAAAGGTCTCAACTCACTGGCTAATTTTTAAACAAGTTTTTATTGTACTAATATATGCACAACTCATAATTATAACCATTTTCAAGGGTATACTTCAGTGGTGTTAATTACATCCACAATACTGTGTTACCATCACCAGCATCCATTATCCAGTTTTCCATCCCCTCAAACAGAAACTCTTCACCTGTTAAGCAATAAATCCCCATTTCCCTCATCTACACAGCCCCTGTAACTTGTGATATGTCTTTCTATATGAATTTGCTTATTCTAAGTATGTCCTATAAGTAAGATCATAAAGTATTGTTTTTTTTTTTTGTTTTGTTTTTTTTTTTGTATTTGTGAATTGACTTTAATATATTTTAGAAGGCAACATAGGAAATTTGATATCTGAGATTGTGGACAGATGTGTTAGGTAAGAGTATAAAGGAAGCAGAATGAGGGACAGATGCATTTGGCCACGTTAAAATCAGTTAAATGTGGAGCCTATGAGAGAGTGAAGCATCATCTCCCTTAGCTGTATCTGGTTAACACTGGAAGTAGTCAGCAGCCAGTCATGTGCAGACTTAAAAATATCTGAGGGTGTTTCTCTATTGAAACAGATATTGAGTAAATTACGAGGGAAAACCACGGGCAGCCTTTTGTATGGCAGCCTGTGTCCTCCAATGTGTCATTGAGAGGACTCCTACGTACTGCCGTCAGCTCCACACCTCCATTCCATGAAGCAGAAATTACCAGCCATTTGGTTTCAAGGTACAGAGATCAGAAGCAGCTTTCAGTTGACTTACATACGGTTTTGAACAGACTGATCAGGACTACAAAGCAATATCAGAAAAGCCGTATTTTGAATGAGTAGGAACATAAAAAACATTATAAATGGCTCAAAATATTCTGAGACAGTTAAAGCAACAGGGGAACATTATAAAACCTGTAATTAATACCCTCAAAAAGATAAGATATGATTTTATATCCTCCATTCATTAAGAGAAAAATACACACCTCAGATTAAAGAGAGTTATTGGGAAATTTTATACATCTATTTGTATGAATGCAATTTAAAGCATTAAAAAGATCATTTGGAACAAAAACAAATATGTATCACTATTACAAGGTGGTAAGAATATGGAGATGCATGGGGAAATACAATTAAGGTAACTTATGGACTATACTTAACAGCAGTATTGTAATACTCTTGCATCAATGTCAAAGAAGGTACTGTGCTAATTAATAATAGGGGGGTATGGACAAATATAGACCATACTTAGTGGTAACAGTTTGATCATGTTCTTTCATAGTCTGTAACAAAAGTTCCACAAAAATGTAGGGTGTTGGTAGAGGGGTATTGTGTAGGAATTCTGCACATTATGAATGCTTGCTTTATAAGTACAAAACTTTTCTAATAAAAGATGGTTTTTTTTGTTTTTAATTTTTTTTTAAATTTTAAAAGATACTTAGATTACATAAATGTTACACAAACAATATAAGGATTCCCATATGCCCCACTCCCTACACCTCCCACACCATGTCATATGAATATCCTTCATTAGTGTAGCACATTCATTGCAATTGATAAATGCATCTTGGGTCTTTGTCATCAAGCAAAGTATTTGTTTTTGTGCCTTACTTATTTCACTCAACTGAAAGTCTTCAAGGTCCATCCATGTTGTAGCATGCAACAGAATATCCTTCCTTTCAATGGCTGAATAATATTCCCTTGTGTTTATATCCAACATTTTGCATATCGAGTCACATAGTAGAGCATACCTGGGTGGTTTCCAAATGTCTGCTGTTGTGAACAAAAGCTAATCAGTTTGGACTTTATCCAGATTGCATAGAAATGTTTGGGAAGTTTTTTTTTTTAAAAACAGGAAAATTATTTGGTTATTGCAGATTGAAGTCTGTTTATAAAAGGACCCTGTGGTTGCAATGTAGAAAATGACTGTGGGTGCAGCTGGTTGATCTGCTAGGGAAAGGTTAGGCTTGGTGCATGGCAATTGAAATGAGAAATGGAGAGGAGAAAACAGACATAAGTCTTATTAAAAAGGAAGAATGTGCCTTTGGGTGGAAGGAGATGTCAAGGATAGCCAATAAGTTTTCAGTTTAGGTATACCTTGGTGTTGTCGTTTTTTTTTTTAAGATTTATTTTATTTATTTCTCCCCCCACCCTTCGTTGTTTTGTGCTCGTTGTCTGCTCTCTGTGTGTTCTACTGTGTCTGCTTGTCTTCTCTTTAGGCGGCACCAGGAAACAATCCTGGGACCCTCCAGTGTGGGAGAGAGGCGCTCAATCTCTTGTGCCACCACAGCTCGCTGGTCTGCGGCATCTCTTATTGTCTTTCCTCGGTGACTCTTTTTGTTGCGTCATCTTGCTTTGCCAGCTCTCTATGCGGGTCAGCACTCCATGCAGGCCAGCTCTCCTGCGTGGGCCAGCATGCCTCATGGGCCAGCACACTGTTTGGGCCAGCTTGCCATGCAGGCCAGCTTGCCTTTCACCAGGAGGCCCTAGGAATCGAAACCTGGACCTCCTATATGGTAGATGGGAGCTCAATTACTTGAGCCATATCCGTCTCCGGTGTTGTCATTAATATGAAATAGGAGATACACATAAAAGCACATGGGGGTGGGGTACAACCAGCAAGATGGCGGCAGAGTTAAGAGTTCCTAGAATCAGCTCCTGCTACAGGGCAGTTAGTAATCACCCAGAGCTATCAAAAGCACTTGTTTGGGGGCTCCAGGAGACCAGAAGTTCATCCTGCAACATTCTAGAAAGAATGGAAGGAGGATACTGCCCATCTGCAGAGAAGATTCTTAAGTAGAGCCCTCCATTCCACCGAGGCCGGTGCCCATCCTCCGCTAGAGGCACAAGCTGCCTCAGGAGCTGTTCCGCAGCTGGAATTAGAAGTTCCACTTCCCAAAAATGGGGGAGGAAGAGACGGCTGGGCACCAATTTCAGCTACTGATTAGTAAATTTGGCGGACTGAAATATAATCCTAAGAACAGCTAAAGTTTGAACCTGTCCAAGTGAGAAAGAAGCTGGTAGCCGCCATCTTACTCTGCACCTGACACGAGGGGAAGTGGCGCTGACTGAAAATCACAGTGCTGGTAAGGACTGGCTTCTTTCCCTCTAGATCAGATTGCTGCTCTAGCCTAAGCCCCAGGCCCGCCTTGGGTAGAGACGAAGCTGGGGGGGGGGGCGGGGAGGGGGACCTGCGGCAGTCTCTCTGGGAAACTACCAGCCACGCCATGGAGGCCAGTGATCATCCTACTTTGGCAGCACAAGCCACCCCAGGAGCTATTCTATGGCAGGAAGCTCCATTTCCCAAAAACAGGGGAGGAAGAGACGGTTGGCCACTGATTTCAGTTACTGATTAGTAAATAACGCTGGCTAAAGTGTAACCCTAAGAAAGAAAGTTTGAGCCTGTCCAAGTCAGAAGGAGGCCGGTAACTGCCATTTTGACTCCTCCCCTGGCATGATGGGAATCTGGGCTGACTGAAAATCACAGTGACGGTAGAGATCAGCTTCTTTCACCCAGATTGGCCTGCAGCCCCAGCCTAGGCATCAGCCCCACCTCTAACAGGAAGGAAGCTGGTGGGCCCTGCACCAGCCTATCCAGGTAACTGCAAGTACATTTGGCAGACATAGACTGAATCATCGGAAGTCTACCAGGGCAACTGTGGTCATCTTGGACCTGCACTGCATAGATTGCTGTCCACACTTGCAGCTCCTTCCCCACCCCAGGCAGGGGAGAAAGGGGAATGAAGCTTCATCAATCTCTCTGGGCAACTACAGTCTAGGCCTGCATGAGTTGGATTATTCCACACAGCTGTGGCTCTGTCCCTACCCCTGGCAAAGGAGAAAGTTGGGAGACGCTTCATTGGTCCTTGGGGCAATGAGGGCA
This sequence comes from Tolypeutes matacus, assembly GCA_026826555.1. Classification (NCBI taxonomy): domain Eukaryota; kingdom Metazoa; phylum Chordata; class Mammalia; order Cingulata; family Chlamyphoridae; genus Tolypeutes; species Tolypeutes matacus. The sequence goes on from JAKSZT010054196.1 coordinate 3,535,453, forward strand.
GGTTGAGCCTCCACAGCTTATAGCACTAACCTCGTCCTTGGCACCTACTACACAACCAGCAAGGGAGAAAGGGCAGGAAGCCCTAAACTAAAGAGAAAAAATGCAACCAGAATAAATACTCTAGTTGATGCCAAGACACCAACAAAAATTTACAATCCACACCAAGAAACAGGAAGATATGGCCCAGTTAAAGGAACAAGATAAGCCTCCAGATGACATAAAGGAGTTGAGACAACTTATCATAGATGTTCAAACAAATCTCCTTAGTAAACTCAATGAGATGGCTAAAGAAATTAAGGATATTAAGAAGACATTGGATGAGAACAAAGAAGAATTTGAAAGCATACACAGAAAAATAGCAGATCTTATGGGAATGAAAGGTGCAATAAATGAAATTTAAAACACACTGGAATCATATAATAGCAGATTTGAGGCTGCAGAAGGAAGGATTGGTGAGCTTGAAGAAATGGCTTCTGAAAGTGAACCTACAAAAAAACAGATAAGAAAAGATTGGAAAAACTTGAACAAGGTCTCAGGGAACTAAACGACAGCAAGAGACATGCAAACATATGTGTCATGGGTGTCCCAGAAGGAGAAGAGAAGGTAAAAGAGGCAGAAGGAATATTTGAAGAAATAATGGTAGAAAATTTCCCAACCCTATTGAAGGACATAGATATCCAGGTCCAAGAAGCGTGACGTACTCCCATCCGAAAAAATCCAAGGAGACCAACTCTGAGACACATACTAATCAGAATGTCAAATGCCAAAGACAAAGGGATAATTCTGAGAGCAGCAAGAGAAAAGCAATGCATAACATATGAGGGATACCCAATAAGATTAAATGCTGATTTCTCACCAGAAACCATGGAGGCAAGAAGGCAATGGTATGATATATTTAAGATACTGCAAGAGAAAAATGTCCAGCCAAGAATCTTATATCCAGCAAGATTGTCTTTCAAAAAATTAGGGCGAGTTTAGAATAATCACAGATAAACATAGACTGAGAGAGTTTGTAACCAAGATACCTGTTTTGCAGGAAATACTAAAGGCTGTGCTACAGCCTGAAAAGAAAAGACAGGAGAGAGAGGCTTGGAAGAGAGTCTACAAAAGAAGATTATATCAATAAAAGTAACTAAAAGTGTCAAAAGAGTGGTGAAAATAAAATATGACAGACAAAACCCAAATATTTGGGAATAAACTTAACCAATAATGCAAAGCACTTGTATTAAAAAACAAAACAAAACAAAACCACTACTCATTGTTAAAATAAATAAATAAATAAAGACCTAAATAATTGGAAGAACATTCCATGCTCACAGATTCAAAGACTAAATATCATTAAGATGTCAATTCTACTCAAATTGATATAAAGATTCAATGCAATCCCCATAATAATTCCACCAGCATTTTTTAAAGAAATGGAAAACATGATTATCAAATTTATTTGGAAGGGTTAGGGGTCCTGAGTAGCCAGAAACATCTTAAAAAGGAAAAGCGAAGTTGGAGGACTCTCATATCAGGACTTTAAGTCGTATTACCTAGTTACAGTGGTAAAAACAGCCTGGTACTGGCATAAAGACAATGGAACCAAATTAAGGATTCAGAAACAAACCCTCACATTTATGGTCAAGTGATTTTTGACTAGCCTGTCAAACCCACCCAGCTCAGGCAGAACAGTCCATTCAAAAAATGGTGCTGAAAAAACTGTATATCCATAGCAAAAGAAGGAAAGAGGACCCCTATCTCACACCTTATACAAAAATTAACTCAAAATGAGTCAAAAACATAAATATAAAAGCAAGAACCATAAAATTCTGGAAGAAAATGTAGGAAAATATCTTCAAGACCTGGTGGTAGGTGGTGGATTCTTAAAGGAGAAATAGGAGGACTGAGATGGACTACTGATATTTAATGTATGTAGAAGTTTTAATTAGCTTTACTGTAAAAGTGTGGAAATGTACAGAGTTGATGGCAACATATTATAGTGAGTAGCAGCTGGTTTATAAATGGGGATGTGGCTGAAAATGGTAGACTAAGGATGTAAATACCAATTGACAGAAAGCTAGAGATAATCTAGGGAATGAATAACACAGTAAACCCAGAGGTGGATGAGAATTGTCATTGATGGTACAGATGCAAGAGTGTCCTTTGTGAGCTAGAGCAGATGTACATCACTATTGCAGGGTGGTGGGAATGTGGAGAAGCATGGGAAAAATACAACTGGAGTGACCTATGGACTGTGGTTAATAGTAATAATGTAATATTCTTGCATCTAAGCCAAAGATGTATTGTGTTGATAATGGAGGAGTATGGAAAAATTTTGTCAAATGTACGCTATGGACCTAGTAATAATTGGATGATATTATCTCATAATCTGTAACAAATGTTCCACACGGTGTGGTGTGTTGATCGAGGAATGTTGTTTGGGAATTCTGCACATGTGCATGATCATTTTGTTAAGTTTACTACATCTGTCATAAAAATATATTTAAAAAATAATAATAGGTTGGGTTGGGGGAAAATACACAAAATGTAAGATAAGGACTATAATTAGTAGTAAGATTTTGACAATAGTCTTTCAAAATTTGTAACAAATGTCTCGTGACAATGCAAGGGGTTGGTGGAGGGTTGATGTATGGGACCCCCGTATGATGTTATGCATGTTTGCTTTGTAAGTTCACAACTTTGAATATACACTTATTGTTTATGTATGTTCATGTATAAATGATATAAAAATAATAATAATAGGGTGGGTTGGGGGAAAATACTTTGTTTAGTAGTAATATTTTGAGGATGGTCTTTAATCATTAGTTAAAAATGTTTAACAGCAATGCAAGGTATTGGTGGTAGGGTGAGGTATGAGAGCCCTGTATGATGGTATATATGTTTGTTTTGTAAGTTCACTCCTAGTGCTATACACTTATTGTTTGCATATGTTCATGTACGAGTGAGATACTTCAATAAATTTTTTTAAAAAGTAAATAATAAAGCACATGAGGAAAGGAAGTGCTCAGTTTATGATATCCAGAGGACTTGCCAGAGGGACATTCAGCAGGTCTATGGAAACCATCAGCCTGGAGATGGTAAGCAATGCCTTGGGGATAGATGGTACCATCACATGTAGGGCAGGAAGCAGGTCTAAGCCCCAGCCTGGTATATGCACCAATATTTAAAGAGTGGACAGTAAATCGAAATCCAAAGGGACAGGAATTATGATAAATGTGGGAGGAGAAATTATATCCCACAGTTGAGTTGGAGTGTCCTTTAAAAACACAAACTCAGATTTATTTTTAGATGTGTTCATGATTTGTCTAGGTAATATCACCTCAGAATTATTTTTTATGGTACTATAGAAGGTTCTGTCCTGAGAGGCAAATGGTGTTTCCATTCTCAGAGCAGTCCAGTGAGGTGCATGGGATGTTAATGTATGTGTACATGTGTGTGTTGGGCTAACTATAACTACCACCTAACAAACGTCTCCCACTTCTTTTCGTTTAGGGAAACTTGCAGGGACTACTGGAGTGGCTTTTGTCTCCCTTGAAGGCATGGAGTCTGTTTTAGACGAGTGCTTCTTCCAAGACCCCCAGGACCCCTTGGTCAACTCCAAGAGGAAGCTGAAGATGAATTCTCACATTGTCAGGGGCATCATGACTGGGGAAAAGAAAGATGGCTTCTCAGATCCAGTTGTCTACACTCTGCAGAACATCCAGGTTTGTGATGAGGTCTCCATGGAAGCCACTGTGATCCATTGTGAACATGCCTGCCCAGTAGGCTTAACTCCTGCTTTGGTTTGGGATCTACCAAGGCAAGAAACGTCTACAATTTCTAGAAAGTGAATCCAATTTACAAAAGCCACCTGTGGGAGAATAAGCTCTTCTCTTTGTATGTGATATTTTTCCATTCAGCAACAGGAAGATTTTTAGCCAGCTTAAGTAATACTGATGCAGGAACATTTACTAGTGGTTTATTTACATTGGCTATGGCAATTTCGGTGGTAGAGACAGATCTGGAATCCATGCCTCCTCTGAGTTCATGAACCTAATGTTTGCTATTTGTCGTAATGGGACCTGATAACAATTCTTCTCTTCTCAATAGTACTCAACCAGTCATAGATTTTTTTTTTTTTGTAATTTTCTTACCTTCTCACCTCTGAATTTTTTCATATATGATTTTCTTTTTTGGTAAACTTCAGGTAAGTCTTTATAATTAACTTAATGGAATGTTCTGGTGAATTCTCCATCAAGCTACACATTTGATTCTAGGCCAGCACCATGCCCACCAGTCTCATTGCTTACTTCTTACTCTTCTCTCTCTCCCTCTCTTTCTCTATCTCATTGCTCTCAAACCGTCCTGGACTTATTTCAGTTCTGGAAATACTTCAGTTTCCTTCCTGCCTCAGGACATTTGCACATTCTCTTCCTTCTGCTCAGAGCATGTGCCCTCACTCAGCCCTCCCACCCCAAATTATTCATCTCGATAACTCCTGTACATCACATCTCTGTTCAAACATCATTTTATCAAAGGTCTTTTCTGCTCCCCTGCCACACATAGAAGATTAGTTTAGCTTCTATTACACATTCTTAAGGCACACTGTTATTTTATAACTGTTAACAATATTTTTCTGTTTACTTGTTTTTCATGTCCCCCCTCCCCCATCCTGTACTATGATTTCTTTGGAGGTAGAGACCATGTCTGTTCTATTCACTTTTTCCCCACACACAGTGTGGATGATATCAGAGGAGAGGTGCTTACCTTAGACAAGTAAGTTAGCTATCGATTTCCTCTTTAGTAAAGAAGCTGCATCATCTACCTCAGGTTTGTGAGGATGAACTGAGATAATGGCTATAAAGCACTTAGCAAAGGGCCCGGCACATCTTAAGTGCTTAGTAAATGGTGGTCTAATGCCTTCAATTTCCACCCCCTCTGGAAGCCTTCCCTTACTGTGCCTCCTCCCACTCCCAGGAGGAATTACGGCCCCATCACCTGTCCTGGGCTTATCCCCATCTCACCACTTTATACATCTGTCTCCCCAACAAAGCTCAGCTCCAGAGGATAGGGGTCATATTGGTTTTGTTCACTACTGTATCCCCAGGGTCTAGCACTACCAAGCCCAGTACATAGTAGGAGCCCAATAAATATTTGCTGGCTGAATGATTGAATCAATAACAACAAAAAAGATAACTAATATGAAAAAAAATATATATTGAATGAGTGACTGATTAAATGCATAAATGAGTGAATAAAAGCAAGAGGCCTCATTGTGAGTTTGATGAAAGGCATTTTCCTCGAGCAAACAGAAAGCAGTCGCCCTATTAGATTGGCCATCACTGCATTTGGAAATATCAGCATTTCCTCGATTCCCTGTAGAGCATGAACCCTCGTCTTCTTGCCTCAAATGGCTCTTGAGTTTGGTCACATTGAATCCATCCGAGGAGGATTCTCAGGTGATCAGGATCTTGTGTATTCCAGCCAAAGCAGAAAGTTTGAGAGCCCTATCTGCGTTTCCTGGGACACAGGTGTGGACGGTGGAAGGTGGACATCCTGGGGCTGTGATATCCTCAGAGCCTCCGAGACCTACACCGTCTGCAGCTGTAAGCGTTTGGCAAATCTGGCCGTCATCATGGCTTCTATGGAGCTCACGGTCAGTACTGATGGGCTGTGCTCTGGTTCCTCGAGGGTCTGGCCCCATATGCAATGGGAAAAAAAAATATTTGCTAGACTTTTTTTTTTTTTTCTTGCATTATTTTTTCTTTATTAGAGAAGTTTTGGGTTTAAAAAAACAATTACACATAAAATTCAGGATTCCCATACAACACCCTAGCACCCAACACATTGCATTGTTGTGCAACATTTATGCAATTGATGATAGCATATATTTATAATTGTACTATTAACTAAAGTCCATGGTTTAACTTAGGGTTCGACTGTGTAGTCTAATTCCATGAATTTTTAAAATTCATTTTTAACCGTATTTTCCTTTTTTTCTTTTTGTGGGTAAAAATCAAATTTTTCACAGTACACACCAATATTTGTAAAATGATATATAAATATATATGCATATATGTGCATTTGCTTATATAAATGTTATTTATATATATATATATATTTTTTTTTAAAGGTGCTTACATTACCTAAATATTACACAGAAATTTGCTAGACTTTTGCATGCACCCATTATGGTGCTGGGGGTTGCCGGAGGGAGTCATGGGAACAGAAGGGGTGTTTAATATACCCCTGCCTTGGTGAATTCACAATCTGGTTGGAAATCATGAAAATCATATATCAAATGGGAAGTAATGACCCTACGTAGGCTAGGCACAATATTAATCACAAATCCTATTTATTGAGCACATACTGTGTGCTGAGCCTTTTAGTTTACATTAGCTCCACTCCTTAACAAGGAGCCTGCAAGTTTTGTTTTTTTTTTAAACCCATCTTTCAGAATAGAAGACTGAGTCTTAGCACTCTTCTTAGTCATGAGTGGTGGAGATGGGATTCAAATGCAGAGCACTCTGGGATGAAAAGTCATGCTCTTTCCACTAAACAGTAAAAACAGAGCATGAGGTTGTTCTGTAGAAATTCAGAGTGTTTGCAGGGAAAACTCAGGGAGATTGGGAAGGAGATCGTGTAGGAATTGGGCTTTGGTGACTTGGTAGATGTAGAGGAGGGGAAATCTATTCTCATTAGTTTTGGAGTGATGATCCCCAAGGTTCAATTCTTTGCCAAGGAGGCTGTAAATGCTATTTAGAGGGTAATATGGCTGAGAGCTTAAGAGTGGTGGCCCTAGGAAAAGACAGGTCTAGTTTCAAGTCTTATATCTATGGCATCCTAGCTGTGTGACTTTGAGAAATTCACTCAACCTCTCTGAAGTGAGTTTAGTTCTTATGTTTCAAAAATGGGAACAAGGGAAACTTATAACTAACACTTAAAATAGTGCACTATATATACTGGAATATTGTAAATAAGTGTATTTATTTATTCCTCCGCAATCATTAAGATAGTATCATCACCTTTTAGCATATGAGGAACCTGAGGCACAAAACAGTTAAATGTGTTTCCTAAGCTCATACAACTAGAATATGGCAGAACCACAATCTATTCTCTTAACCACTGTGTCCCAGTATATTAGAAGGGAACCTCTGAGACGGTGCCTGGCATACGTCTAATATATCTTTAACACTCAATAAACACTCAAATTTTACAAGTAATTCTGAATAGTTGGCCTTGGGAAAGTGCTCAGCTTGTCATGTTCCACTCCCAGAAATTGGGGAAGCTCTGAATATCTGCCTATTATTTGAGGTTCAGTACAGGAAATATAAACCTCTCAAAGTATGTCAAGCAAAAAGGGATTTAACACAAAGAATCGATTGCTTACAAAATTATTGAAAAAGATGGAAGAGTTGACGCCAGTGGGTGGCCATTTGGATTTTGGCTTCAAGGTCACCCTTCTACAGCTGTGATTCAGAGGTCAGAAGCAGCTGCTTCAGGGATGCCACACATCTTTCGAACTGGGAATTGGACAGTTGGAAGGTGAAGTTGAACCACAGTTAACTAGTGACTGCTGGAACCTAATTGGTTGTCAAAACTACTGCAGAAATGGCTGTCTGGTCTACCTTATGTCTTCCACACTTTTGCTTTACAAATATCATGGATACTTCTCCTCAAAGATCCTAAATTATATCCAGGACTTTAGCCTCAGGGGATTCTTAGAAATGAGGTTTGCAGATATTGTGACCCTGCATCTGTGTGGTGGGACATAAAACAGGGGTGGGAATCGTGGTTGGAGGAAGCCAATGGATAGCAAGGGATGATGATGGACAAACTCTTTTTTGCTCTGAGTGTCGGGGATAAAAGGTCCTGAGTCCTTCCTGCCCAAGCCAGGGGGATGGAACATTCTTTTTCCTTCTGGGGGAGGTTGATCCATCTCTGAGGCTTACTGTGGATCTCCTTCCTGACAGATGGAGTCCTCCTTGTCCGTAATTAGCCACGTGGGCCTGGTCATCTCCCTGGTGTGCTTCGTCTGTGCCATTGCCACGTTCCTGCTGTGTCGTTCCATTCGCAGCCGCAACACTGACCTACATCTGCACCTTTGTGTGTGCCTCTTCCTGGCCAAGATTCTCTTCCTCACCGGTGTAAACAGGACGGAAAACAAGGTCTCATACTCTCCAGGCTGCACCCCATATCCCACATAGCCCCATCATCTCCATATCTGCCTCTGATCCTCTTAAAACTCCTTCTGTGCTCATCTCTACCTCAGGACCTTTGCACTTGCTGTGTCTTCTGCCAGCAACACTTTCCCCCCAGCTCCTCATCGTGTTGACTTCTTCTTGTGATAGATCAGTTTAAAATCACTTTTATGATGAATATATGTAATGTTATCTTTTTTATTGTTTCTCTCTGAACTTCTGGTTCTCAACTGATCTGATTCTGTCTCTCAGGAGACACATGACAATGTCTGGGGGCAATTTTGGCAATTAGAGGGGAAGTGTTACTGGGATTTAGTTTGTAGAGGCCAATGATGCTGCTGCTAAACATATTTTAATGCATAGTTAAGCCCCCACCACAAAGAAAAATTGTACACAAATGCCAATAGTGCTAGGTTCCTGTCACTTTATTTAGTTCCTCCCCCAGCACTTATTAGATTATTGATTATTGATCATTGATTATTTGTTGTTTTACATGTATATATGCATCCCCTATTAGACTATTAGCCCCATGAGGGCAAGAACTTTGGTCAGTTCTCTACCTATAACCATGCTAGACCCACAGCAGACACTCAGGATTTCCAAAAAGAATGCTATTGACATTTTGGGTGAATTGATTGACCTTTTTGTAAAATTGACCCCCTATCTATAGGATGTTTATCTTTCCTGACCCCTTCAGGTCTAAATGATGGAAGTGCCCCTCACCTTTTTGACCAGTGTTTGGCAAACTTTTGCTGTAAACTGCTACATAGTAAATAATTTTTCACTTTGATACCATATGATTTCTGTCTGTCACAAATACTTAACTCTGCTATTGCTGAGCGAAAACAACCACAGATAATTCATAAATTGATGAGGGTGTGTGCCAATAAAACTTTATTTACAAAAGAGGCTGTCAGCCCATTGGCTCTAGTTTGCTGATACCCTGTAATTAGAAACATCCCTTCAGTAGGGTGATCAACCATCTGCTTTGTCCCCAAACCTTTCAGACATTTAGGGAAACCTTAATCTCAGGCAACCCAGGATGCATGGATAGCTGACCAAAGGGAAGGTATCACTTCCTCTTAAGAACCACTATGTATCTATAAATATTTGTGGGATGAGTAAATGGCCAAGTTTGAGGAACTGCAATCAAGGCAGTCAGCTCCCTGCCCTCCTCCCCTCAAGTGTGCTCCCTGGATGGGGATACTGAATGAGCATGTTTCTTCTCTCCAGCTGGGCTGTGCCATCATCGCAGGCTTCATGCACTACCTTTTCCTCGCCTGCTTCTTCTGGATGCTGGTGGAAGCCGTCATGCTCTTCCTGATGGTCAGGAACGTGAAGGTGGTGAATTATTTCAGCTCTCGCAACCTCAAAATGCTGCACCTGTGTGCCTTTGCCTATGGGCTCCCAGGGCTGGTGGTGGTTGTCTCTGCCAGTGCCCAACCAAAGGGCTATGGGATGCATAATCGGTGAGTGTTGTCCCTCTCCCTGAAGACCCTTCTGCCAAGATTGATGGTGATAATCACACGAATAAGAAAAAGAGCAATAATGGAAGCAGTGGCTGTGGCTACCATTTATTAAGGTCTTATTTTATTTATTATTGTATTCAGGGCAGCCATGTACAGCAGCACAGGATGTGCGCTACACAAAATAGTGGGCACTATTTATATTGCAGTATAGGCAAATGGTGCTTCTGTACTCAGAGGACTTTATCATACTGTTTTAAAATCACGGACTCTGGAGTAACCTACTTGGGTTTAAATCCTGGCTCTATCACCTTTAACTTGGCCAAGTTACTTAATCTTTATGTGCCTCCCTTTCCCCATCTGTAAAATGGGGCTAATAACAATGCCTACATCATTGAGTTGCTGTGAGAATTGAATGAGTTATTTCCTGAGAAATATTTAGGACATTGTCTGGCACATAGTAAAGCAACTTTCAACAAGATAGTTATTATTATAACCATCGTTATAAGCTTTACCCATTCTAAAGAGAGGTATGTTCATCATATGTTTCCATGGGAGATCATTTTAGGTAGTACAGTGGTGAACTTTAATTTTTAAAGATATTACTGTATTTATTTTATGGGGTATTAAAAATAGTAACAGCACACCAGACTCATGATTTCACAGACATGACTTTATAGTACAAGCAAAAGTGAATAAATTTTGAGGAAAAACATGTAAATGACAGAACAAGAGGTTTTTGGATAGGATCTACACTGTAACATGCAGTTATATCCTTTAACCAATGAGAAAAGGGCAGAATAAGCATCTGATTCTGGGTCTTTTCAGTTTCGGGGTCCTGCTGATTGGCCCTGTGCAGCAGGCACTTTGCTGAGCTGTGTTTGGGAGGTTAAGTACTCAGGTTCCTCACTGCATGCTAATGGTTTGTACTTCAGGGGAGGTCAGGAGACAAGGAGGCAAAGGATTTCATGTTAAATAAGCACACATCTGCTCTACCATGAGAATTTTCATCAGAATATCACCTCCCAAGATTCTCCTATAATTTTACATATTATATTCTCTGTGATAATGCACAACAGAAATCCTATGGGTTAAGAATTAGGGTATCCATTTATAGAAGAAGAATTTGAGGCTCCTAAGTCCAGAAGGTATATGACAACAGCAACTCTGTGATGCAAACATTTTCTGCCTTTTGATCACTCTAGTACTCAAGACTCACATTCCAGGGAGAGAACATCTGGTTGGTCTATCTTGATTCTTTTCCTTCTCCTATTGGGGGTGGGGGGAAGGTATACTTATACTAAGGAAATATTGGGGTACTGGTTACTGAATGTGGCAAAATGATTGTTGGGTGGTGAAAACAGAAAATTACCATTATATACATGATGGAAAAAGACATCGCAGGCAATTCACTATTTAACTGTCTTTTTTCTCTCTTTTCCTTTCTTGCTTCTTCCCTCATTCCTTCCTTTCCTCTTTCCTCCCTTCATTCTCTGTCTCTATCTTTTTAACAATTAAGATACATCTGTTTGAATGTCTGGTCAATGCCAGTGCTGGGTGGCATGCAAAAATGAGCAATAAGCTAATGTCAAAATTGTCATTCAGCTCACAGTTTAGGATGGGGAGACAGTTTACAAGCAAACAGCTGAACATTATAATTGATGATAGTGATAGATGATATTTTAAAAAAAAAGTATCTAGTAGAGGTAGGAGTAGGATACTTTAGCTAGAGATGTTCTATAGTGGTTTCCTAGAGGAGGTGACATTTGAGCCCTTTGAGAAGGAGTAACAGTGGAGTTCTGGGCAGAGGGAAAAGGAATTCCAAAGGCTCTTAATTGAGAAGGAACTGGATCTAGGTTACTAGATGAAAGTTTCAGGTACTTTTGCCCAGAAAATAAGTCTGAAAGAAGATGATTCACTGTGATTCAAAGGAAACCAAATTGGGACCTGATCTACCATGAGAATTTTCACTGGAGTCTCACCTCCCAATATTCTCCTTCACCAGTGCCCCTCTTGGACACAAGTTTGTGTAGAGTCATGAATTTTGGACAAGTGATAACTTCTCTTATTTCTGTTATAGCTGCTGGCTGAATCCAGGGACAGGATTCATCTGGAGTTTCCTGGGGCCCATCTGTACAATCATAATGGTGAGCAAATTGCTTGGTGAAGTGTGTTCTGGAGGAGGACCAAAGAGAGGGATCATGAAGAATCAGAGGGGGGTGCACAGCCGAGAAGGTCACATGTTCTCTTCAGAAGTTCCCCATTCTGATCTGTGAGTCTTGAGATTTCCGAATTAGATTGTAATTTATTTAATTTCTGACTTCATATCCAAATGCAAATGTTCCTGGGAGGGACACAATCTTATCTTTCATTTATTCTTCAATGAGATTGGGTCTATCAGTCTCTTCTAAGTACAGATGTTAAATGAGAGAAAAGGTAGAAGGAAATTAAAGCAGTTTGGAGGGAAGGGAGTGAAAGGGGGAAATGGTGGGAGGGAGAAAAACAGAAGCCTGGAGATATTAAACACCGTCTTCTTGCTTCCAATATAGACACAACAGTTCTGCCAGATGTCAATTTCTTGACTCTCACTCATGGTTGCTTATTTCCCTGTGTCATTTGTAATTTTTTTTTTTTTTTTTGTGGGCTCACATTGGACTGACCTATCTGGGGGATGCTGAGGGTATGTTCCTCCAGAGAGGTTTTGCTCTTTCTTCTATCATTTTACTTGAAGGCATTATCTACCTGAAAAAACATTAAATGAATTTTTCATCTCAGGGTTTCCCCGACTATGAAGGTACTGTCAGTTTGAACTCAAACTGATGGCCGCTCAGAACTGTGCTTCTCTTCTCTTCTCCTCTCCTCTTCTCTCCTCTCCTTTCCTCTTCTCTCTTCTCTTCTCTTCTCTCTCTTCTCTTCTCCCCCTCCCCTCTTCTTTTTCATCTCTCTTCCCTTCTTTTCCCCTACTTTCCCAATCCCTCCCTTCCTCCTCTCCTCTCCTTACTTCTCCTTTTCTCTCCCCTCACCTTCTCTGCTGTTATTTTCTCTCCTCTCTTCTTCTGTTTACCTCCATTCTCCTCTTCTCTCCTCCGCCCTATTTGCTTTTCCTTGCTCCCCTCCACTCTGTTCTTTTCTCTTTATTTTTCCCTCAAATCCAAAGCCTAGAGAGAGAAGTTACCTTCTTTTCTCTTTTCCTATATTTTGCTTTCTAGTTTACCCTTTCAGTGAGGATGTGGGTCTACTTTTATTTGGTGGTCTCCCCACCTTATGTTGAATCAAGGGCTTACCCTCTGTCCCCATGAATGATCATTAAATCCACAGACCTTAGACTTCTGCTTTCAGAAAATACCCTCCTGGCAACTACAGTGTCGGTTCTACCTCATGACTCTGGTTTCCTAATTACTCATTTGTGGCCTCTGAGGATTTCCATCACTTTCTTACAAGCTCAGCTATAAATTTAAGAGGATGACTCTTGGATTTCAACAAGCATTTTTATTGTTTTGCAGCAAGAGATTTTTCAGAGTGAGCTTCCTAAAATCCACAACTGACCTTCATACTCTTCAACTTGAAACCCTTCCATGGTCTCTCCATTGCCCTCAGGGTGGTGCCCACTTTCCCTTAGCCCAGTGTTCAAGGTCTCTCACTATCTGGTCCTACCAATTTCCAGAATTTCCTTTTTTGCTCTTTTCCTCATGCCCAGTGTTCTGGTTGTAGCCAACTTCTCCCCTCCAGGCTCTTCTCACAAGAATGGGGGTTGGGTAGTGGGGCTCACACCGTTTGTGTGACATACTTAGCACAATGTTTGGCTAAACATTTAAGATAGTATATGTGTGATAATGGAAATAATAGTAAAATTTTTATCCTGTCCATCCTCAAACCTTCAAGGACATTTGACTTCTCTGAAAGTTTTACGAATTTGGAAAAAATAATTGCCTTACTCAGGGCAGTGATTCTTCCCCAGGAGATTCTTCCTCCCACCCCAGGGACATTTGGCTATATTTGGAGACATATTTGATCGCCACAGTTGGGATTGTGTGTGTTATTGACATCTATAGTGATCAGTAGCCAGGAGTGCTGCTAAACATATTACAATGCTCAGGACGGTCCCCACTGCAAAGAATGACCCAATGCCAACCATCAATAGTGCCAAGGTTGATAAACTGTCCTAGGGGTAGTCCTATCCCAGTCTGAGATGCTGAAGTAGGACCTTGGATGAGAATGCCCTTGACTTCCATTCAAGGTCACATTCTTTGTCCTGTACTCTGGTCTTGATGCTTGACTTTGCAGATCAACTCCATCCTTCTCACTTGGACGTTGCTGATTCTGAGGCAGAAACTTTCCAGTGTCAGTGCCGAAGTCTCAACGCTCAAGGACACCAGGTGCAAACACTCTTTCCTTTCTCCCTCTTCCAGTCTTCCTTCTTTATTTCCACAAATGTTTGTTGAATACCAGGTCCTGTTCCCAAAGCAGAAGGGCAATGAGGCCTGCTTAGAATAGCACAGTATCTAGATCCAACCCCAGCACTACCACTTACTTCCTGTGTGACCTTAGGCAAGTTACACAACCTCTCTGATGCCCAGTTTCCTTATCTATAGAATCTTTTTATCGATATTTCCCACATTTTGTGGTTTTTGAAGCCTACAGCTCAATGCCTAGGAAAAGTGAGTGCTGCATATATTACAGTTATCAATACTACTTTCTAATTCTTCCTCTGTACATACTTAGAGGTGCATATTTTTTTAAAAATTGATTCATTATATTTTCTTTTTTATAATTTTTTCTCTTAATATTTACTATGTCATGAATATTTTCCAAATGAATTAGAAATTCTTGTACATGTCATTTTTTTTTTTTTTTTGGCATGGCATTTCAGTGTAATGATGCAGCATTACGTATTTAAATTGCCCCTTATTCAGGGACCTTGAAGTTGTTTCTGTTTTTTTTTTTTTGTTGTTATTATCATAAAACATACTTCCTTGAATACCTGTGTAGATAAATCTTCCACATCTGTGGTTATTTAATTATGATAACACTATGTGTGATATTCCCTGAGTCAAACAAGGGTTAGATTTTAGTAGTATTATTATATAGTGTATATTATTTTCCAGAAAATTTGTTCCAATTTATGTGACCATCCAAAGTGTGTGAGAGTGTTTCTTTCTCTGTGGCTTTGCCAACACTGGCGTATTCTCCTTATTTTTTGTTTTGCCATTTTATTAGGTGATATATACTATTTTATTAATTTAATTTCATATAATTTTATTTAATAGATGCAAAGCTTTTATACATTTTTGTAAAAATGTATAAATTTGTGTTTCTCAACTTCATCACTCTACTATTTAAGAATTTACTAGAACCAGCCATTATCTAGGTTTTACTGTCAGTGACGTGCTGATGTCCTTTTCTTGTTTCCCTGGCAGTGTCCAATCCACTGTCCAGTAAGCAGTTTTGAAAAGTTAATGCAAAAATTTCAAATAAAGTTAAATCGTGCAACAGAAAAAAAAGCCGTAAAAGAGAGAAAAATGAAAAGGATTTCTCCAGGTCCCTGGATCTCCCCCAACCGAAGCAACGATTATCACCTGAATTATGTTTCCTTCCAGAATACGCTATAGCCATACATTCACCTTCTTTTGCTTCAGTGATTGGATACTGTATATATCATTCTGCATTTTGCTTTTTCTACATGATATGCAACATTTCACACAAATACTTATGGCTAATAACAACTAACACTAACGTTTATATTGTTCCCTAATACCTTTTTAGGCGCTTTAAGGGTCTTTTATCTCTTCGTTTAATCTGTAGAACAAGCTGATGGCATAGGTTTCATAGGTTTCTCCCTAGGACAGAGTGAGGAAACTGAGGCACAGTGCAGTTAAATAACTCAGAGAATTAGTAAATGATTCAGCCAGAATTTGAAGGCAGAAGTCTGCATCTTTTTTTTTTTTTTTTTAAGATTTATTTATTTATTCCTCCACTCCCACCCCGCTGCCGTTGTTTTGCGCTCGCTGTCTGCTCTCTGTGTATTCTTCTGTGTCTGCTTGTCTTCTCTTTAGGCGGCACTGGGAACCGATCCTGGGACCTTCTGGAGTGGAGAGAGGCTGCTTACTCTCTTGCACCACCTTAGCTCCCTTAGTCTGCATCTTTACCCACTACAGCATATTGTCATTCTCATCTCATTTTACAACGCACCTATAATCTGCTTTCTGTCTCTATGGATTTATCCATTTTGGACCTTTCATGCAACTGGGATCAACACACTGTGTCTGGCTTCTTTCTCTTAGCATAGTGTTTGCAATGCTCACCCATATCGTAGCGTGTATAAGTATTTCATTCTTTTTATGACTGAGTAATATTCTGTTGTATATATAGATCACATTTTGTTGGTCCATTCATTAGTTATGGATATTGGGGTTGCTTCACTGAGGGAATGGAGAGTTATCATTACTGAGTACAGGTTTCTTTTTGTTTTTTAAATTTTTCTTGTGATAAAAACATATATTATATAAATTTCTGTTTTAACCATTTTTAAGTGTACAATTCCATGGCATTAAATACATCCACAATATTGTGCTATAACAACCATCATCCATTACCAAGTGTTTTTGTGACCCCAAACAGAAACTCCACACCTGTGAAGCAAAAACTCCCAATTCCCCCCTCCTTCCTCCTGGTCCCTAGGAACCCCTAATCCACTCTTTGTCTCTGTGAATATGCTTATTCTACATATTCCTTATAAGTGGGATTGTACAATATTTGTCCTTTCATTTCTACTTTATTCCATTCAGCATAATGCTTCAAGATTCATCCATGTTGCATCATGTATCAAAATTTCATTCTTTTTCATAGCTGAAAAATATTCCATTGTATATATATAGCTATATTAGTCAGCCAAATGGGTGCTGAGTCAAAATACCAGAAATTGCTTGGTTTTTATAAAGGGTGTTTATTTGGGGTAGAAGCTTACAGTCACCAGGCCATAAAGCACAAGTTACTTCCCTCACCAAAGTCTATTGCCACGTGTTGGAGCAAGATGGCTGCTGATGCCTGTAAAAGTTCAGGCTTCCTGGGTTCCTCTCTTCCCAAGGCTTGGCTCTCTCCGGGCTCAGGCTTGCTTCTTTCCACAAGGCCATCTGTAGACTACCAGGCTAATGACTCGTCTTTTTTCCCGGGGCCTTTTCTCTTTCCTCACGACCAAGCTCCTCTGTGTGCTTACTTCCCCAGTCTCTAGCATTAAAACTCATCAGCAGAACTCCAACTCTGTCCTTTGCCATGTCTTTTATCTGTGAGTCCCCACCCACCAAGAGGCAGGGACTCAATGGCCTACTGACATGGCCCAAACAAAGCCCTAATTATAATTTAATCATGCCCAGTTTAAAGTATAATCCAATATCTATTTTTGGAATTCATAAATAATGCCAAACTGCTATAATAGCATTTTTAAAAAAATTCTACCGTCTCTTTATTATTAATTTCAGTGACTAATTTTTCCTAATTAACAAACATTTGGCTCAATTAATTAGTTAGTTAATTTAAGAAAATTACATTATGCATGTATCCAGAATACAGAGATGTCCAAGACTTCAAAACAGTTCTGAAGTTTACTGGCTAGTAGGAAAGGCAGAAGGAATTGCAGACACTTTCAGATCAGCTCAAGAAGTGTGACCATCTAGACACAAAAAGCTCTTCAGAGAAGATTTCTCAACTGTTTTGTATCTTTTAAAGGGACAGCAGGGAGATTTTGAATTTGTGTTTAAATTATCTAGACAATAAGGACCTCATTCATTAAAACAAAACAAAACAAAAACATAAGAAACTGTTATCTCTGTGATAGAACTTGTTTTTTGAAATTTTATATATTTATTTTTAATTACAGTTGGCTTTTCCTCTATGTAGTGGTTCTTAATATTTTGGGAAGATGAATGTTAATATTTGTCAGGATTAGAATCACATGGGAAGTTTTTCAGTCTTCACATGATCTCTGTATTCCAGTATTCTCAAACTTTATTGCGTTGACCCATTCATCTGTTGATGGACACTTGGGTTATTTTTACCTTCTCGTTTGAGATTGTGAATCATGCTGCTATGAATATTGGTGTACAAATATGCTTCTGTGTCCATGATTGCAATTTTTTTGGTATATACCTAGAAGTGGAATTGCCAGGGTCATGTGATAGTTTTATGTTTAACATTTTGAGGAACCTCCAAACTGCTTTTCACAGCAGCAAAACCATATTATATTCCCACCAACAATGTACTGCCTTGCCAATCATTGTTACTTTCTTTTTTTTCTTTAATAATATCCATCCTAATGTGTTTGAAGTGGTCTCCCATGAGTTTTTTTCTGCTTGTAAGTATAATAACATTTATTTCAAATAATTCAGAACTAATAGAAATGTATATTTAAATTAAACATAGAATCTATACCTAGAAATATCTACTGCCAATATATCTTTTTTTTTTTGTTAGAGAAATTGTGGGTTTGCAGAATAATCATGCATAAAAAACATGATCCCCATATACCACCCTATTATTAACACCTTGCATTGGTGTGGTACATTTTTTACAAGTGATGTAGAACATTTTTATTATTGTACTATAGTCCATGGATAACTTAGGGTTAACTTTCTTGCATTATTGTGGTTTGATTTACATTTTCCTGATAACTAATATGTTGAGCATCTTCCCAGGTGTTTCCTTCCATCTCTATATGATCTTTGGAGAAATGTCTATTCAAGTCCTTTGCCCACTTTTACATTTTTGTCTTTTTGTTATTGACCAAAAAATACCTGTGGGATTTGATTTCCTGCATTTGTCCTTTGGAGCCTCCACCTTGAGTTCACCCCCTACAGGTGCGGGCTCATGTGGTGGCAGCCTCAGATGATTCCTCGGCTTTCCACCAGGAAAACACCTGCATCCTTTGCAAACCTCCTCCCCCAGGTTACTGACGTTCAAGGCCTTTGCCCACATCTTCATCTTGGGCTGCTCCTGGGTGTTGGGCATTTTCCAGATTGGAGCCATGGCCAGTGTCATGGCCTACCTGTTCACCATCATCAACAGCCTGCAGGGAGCCTTCATCTTCCTCATCCACTGCCTGCTCAGTCGCCAGGTGTGTGGCTGCTGCCCTCCCGCTTCCCCATCCCACCCTTCTCTGGATGGGCCTGTGCGGGCCCCACTTCCTGAGCCTAGGAGTCATCTGTCTCATGTGATGTGCCTCCATCTCCAGGTGCGAGAAGAGTACAGGAGGTGCTTCACCAGGAAGACCAAGCCCAGCTCTCAGTCCCAGACCTCGGGGACCTTACTGTCATCCATGCCCTCCACTTCCAAAACGGTGAGAGCCTGCGTGTTTGCACAGGTTCCTTGCTGTGAGCCGAGGGCATCCACACTGGTTATCCCACTGAATAAAGGACGGATTAAGAGTGGGGCCTTGTGAGCCAAACTGCCCGGGTTTAAATCCCAGCTCTGCCCCTTAATTGCTGCAAAACCTTGTGTATATTATTTAACCAGACTCTCATACAGATATAAAATATTGAACTTATATTAAAAATTTATTATACTCATTAATTAATTAATGAGTAGGAATGAGGGAGATACTAGAAATGGTTTAATAGAGAATCTGAAGAAAGATCTATCTATCCATCCATCCATCATCTATCTCTCTACATAATCTATCTATCATCTGTCATTTATCTAATATATCTGCCTACTTACCTATCTTTTCTCTATCTTTATGAACTATATAATCTATCTATGTAATCTACTTCTATCACAATCATTTATTATATTTATGACTCTATGTATCTTTCTAATCATCTATCATCTCTATATCTTTCTACCTATCTTTGTATACCTATAATATACTTATATATGTAATATATAGATTTATTTCATACATTTCTATTTATTGCTGAAATTTAAATGTAATTCTATTTATGTAGACATATGGAATAAATACACACATATATGGATAAATATTTATATATGGAATCTATACGGGATTTTGAAATGATGGTGAAAGGAGGCAAAGCTGTTTTTTTTTCTTTCATGGAAATATTTTGCATGGCTACCAGTTATCTACAATTAAATAATATTGAAATAGCATCCACAGATTGGAATCACATAACCTGGAGAGGTGTCCTCTGGGCAGTGCGTAGTTTTCCATCGAAGCACATGTTTTACTTTACATAAGTGATCTCATTCAATTGCATGGTTTTAAATGCTGCCTATTAGCAAGGACCACCAAATTTTAAATATGTAGGATTGCCTCCTCTCCTGAAGTCTAGACTCATAACCACCCGTCCACCATATGTCTCTATTCCTCTTAGATGTCTAAGGGATAACTCAATTTTAGCATATTCAAACCTGAATTTCTGATCCCCCACCTTCCATCTCCATAGATGGAGCCTCCATCTTTCCATTGCTCAGCCTGAAACCTTGAGGTCAGCCTTGACCCCAAGCTTCTCCTCACCCTCCGTCTCCATTCAGTCCATCAGCAAATCCTGTTGCCTCTGTCTTCAAAATATACTCAGAATCTGAGCACTTCTCTTCCCCTTCCCTGCTGCCACCCTGGAATACATCCTATTGTCTCCTGCCAGGATTATTGATTGTTATTTTTGTTAGAGCAGTTGTGGGTTTACAGAACAGCCGTGCATAAAATATAGGATTCCTATATACCACCCTATGATTAATGCCTTAAACCGGTGAGTCACATTTGTCACAATTGATAAAAGTCTGTTTTTTTGGGGGGGGGAGGTCCCAG
Source organism: Tolypeutes matacus (assembly GCA_026826555.1). Classification (NCBI taxonomy): domain Eukaryota; kingdom Metazoa; phylum Chordata; class Mammalia; order Cingulata; family Chlamyphoridae; genus Tolypeutes; species Tolypeutes matacus. The sequence goes on from JAKSZT010054196.1 coordinate 3,555,861, forward strand.
GGATCGAACCTGGGTCCCTCCATATGGGAGATGCTCACCCAACCATTTGAGCCACATCCGTCCCACTAAAAGTATGTTTTTATTATTGTACTATCAAGTATAGTCAATACTTTAACTTAGGGTTCACTGTGCATTGCGCAGTTCCATGGATTTTAAAAAATTTCTATTCTAGTACCATATGTACAACCTAACAATTCCCCTTTTAACTACAGTCAGATATTTATTTCAGTGCTGTTAATTATGTTCAGTGTCGTACTACCATCACCACCATCCATTACCAAAACATTTCCATCATTCCAGGTAGAAACTCTGCACGTTTTAAGCCTTAACTTCCTATCCCTATCCTTACCCAGTCCTCCGGTAACCTATATTTTAGATTCTGACTTTATGAGTTTGCTTTTTCTAATTGTTTCTTTCCATGATTACTAAAATAGCCTCATAAAAAGTCCCGCTTCTCCCCCTCTTGCTCTCTCCAAGCCTCACCTTTGGTCTATTCTACCTGTACCCACTAGAGAGCAACTGTGAGCACCTGAGTCAGGTCCTTTCCCTCCTCTGCCCACAGCCCTCCATGGCTCCCACCTCTCTTGAGGCAAAATCCAAAGTCCTCCCCATGGCCCAGAAAGCCTTGCATAATCAGACCCTCTTTATCTCTCTGTCATCATCTTTTATTACTCATACCCTCTTTTCACTCTGCTCCACCCACATTGATAACTATTCAATTCTTCAAGCATACCAGGTTCACTTTCTCCTGACAACCATTGCCCTGACAGCTCATTTTGACTTGAATGATCTGTCTCAATGTCCACTTGGCCAGCTCCCTCACTCCCTCATACCTTCTCGACGGAGCTTCCACTGACAAGTCTCCTACTCTGGCATCCCTGCTCCCTCCTCCTTCCATTCATACTTTTAAAAAAGCATAGCAGGTTCCCCTTTAAAACATACTATAACTTACTTAGCTATTTTGTTTTTTTTTTAATTTATGTTATGCCTCCTCTGAGTTTTTCACTAAAATTTTAAAGCACCTAGAACACATAATGAGCAAGGATAGGTCCTCAAGAAATCAGTACCTCAGTTTCTTCATTGATAAAATGGGGATATGCTCATTTTTACTGGAAAGGATTGTCGTGAGGATTAGATGAATGTCTTTGTTTGCCAGAGCTGCTATAACAAATATGACACAATGTGTTGGCTTAAACAGCAGAAATTTATTGTCTCACAGTTGTGGAAGGAAGAGGTTTGCTTTCTCCTGGGCTCAGTAACATTCTGGGGCTGGCTAGCCACAATCCTTGGGGTTCCCTAGCTTTGAATCTCTTCCTTCTGTCACATGGTGATGCCCTCTCGTTTCTCCTCTGGTTTCCTGCTAACTCCTGCTTCTCCCATTAAGGTGGGACTAAGGCCCATTCTCATTTAGCTGGGCCAAACTGTTTTAGTCTGCTAGGCTGCCAAAATGCAATACACCAGAAATAGGTTGGCTTTTATGGTGTGGGTTTATTAACTTACAAGCTTAAAATTTCGAGGATGAGAAAAAAAAAGTCCAAATCAAGGCATCATCAGGATGATAACTTCTTCCTGAAGACTGGCTATTGGTGATCCTGGACTCCTCTGTCACATGGCAAGGCATATGGCAGCATCTGCTTGTCTCTTCCTTGTCTTTCAGGTTTCATTACTTCCACCTTCTTGTTTTTGTGGCTCTCTTGCTCTCTCTCCATATTCAATCATTCATAGTAGGAACTAGGTCTTAAGTCCTGCAAAGGCCCTGTGAGATAGATATTATTAGTCCTATTTCCGTCATGAGGAAACTAAGCATCAGACAGGCTAAGTTCCCTGATTCCAGTATGAGGGACAAGACTCACCATACTGGAAATATTGCCCAAATGCTAGATTATATATCCTTTTGCCAACATGTTTTCAAAAATGATAGTTTTTACTCTATTTTTGAATGACAAAGTTACTACAGCTGTAGAAATTTTAGGAGACAGTCAAGCAACAATAAAGAGAATTGAAATGATCCATTTATCCCACCACATGAGGACATAAGGTAGCTACTTTTGCCTGGAATTAACCAAGATCTTGATTACCATTGGTCTTAATTAAATAGGGAATTATTTTTCTTGCAAGAAAAGTAGTCCAGAGTTAGGTGTTACCATTGATATTGTAATGCTATTCCTATTTTTCCCCATTTTATTATCAGCATGCTGTTTTTTGGTCATTTATTTTCATGGTTGCAAGATGGCTGCCACAGCTCCATACATCAGGGATTGCACAGAAGTAACCAATTCTTTCATTCCTCTCCCTTTAACAGGAACAAAGGCTTTCCCAGAAACTTCTCAACAGATTTCCCTTTACATAATTGACCAGAACTGTATCACATGGCACTTACATTTGTAGGAGAGTCTGAGAAAACAAGTATTTGGCTTTCTACCATCTAGAGTGGGAGATAAAAAATGGTGAAGGGGTTGATAACAAATCCTTTTGTGTTTGACAATAGTGCCTGATAGTCATTGTTAACATTTTAATGTTTATCTTTTTAGTCCTTTTTTGTTATATTTATCTCCCTTTCCCTTTATAAGACCCATATTCCTATAGATATGATGTCTGGAATCACATTTGTACTAATCCTGCCACTGACTCTGAGGAAATGCTCTTTTCTCCATCACAGGGTTGAAGTCCTTTCCTGCTTTCAAGTATGCGATGGAGCAACACTTGAGGACGGCAGATGCCTGCAGGAGCCGACCCTGAAATCTTCTCTTCAACGCTCTGGGCAATTCAGAGCATGGATGAGGGTGGGCTGTCTTCCCATATTTTCTTGCACTGGGTGCTAAACAATGTTTTCTACTCCAGATTACCGTTTTATTTCCCACATCCTGCAACTCTTTGAGTTTCCAGAGTTTTGTGCAAATAACATATACTAATTCAATGGCACAAACAAGAAAATCCGGCTACCATTTTGTTTTCTCCTAAACCTGTTGATGCATGACTCAGAGTTTTTCTCCAGCACCCATCCCTGGTTCCTGGATACAGACTCACTTAATAGATAATTTGTTCTGACTGTCTTTTCTTATGCTAAGTACTGCTTTTGCTATTAAAGAAATGATCAATAAACTCTAATGAAAAAAAACAAAAACAAAACTCTAATGAGACCTCTCGAGGACCAATGAAGCACATTGATATATAGATATTCAGGCTACTTTGACACAAACACTTAAAATAATTATGTAGTAAGTAGGAGCTGTTGATGGAGCAGAATTCTAGCACTTCATGGAGGGCCAAAGAGTACTGGATGACAAGTGCTGTGGTTTTCTGGGGCCTTTTAGTAGCATTCTGATGCTGGCTGGCCACTCTCCTTGGAGTTCCTTGGCTTGAATCTCTTCCTTTCCTCCAGGAACTTTTTATGACTTGGCTCACAGAGTTATCAACAATCCTGTTTGTTTTTCATCCTCCATACAACCTTGAGAAGATGAACACTAATATTTAAGATGTGGACATTCTCACTTTCATGGATGCTCCAAAACCTAACTACTCTATGTGTGGTCCACAGACCATCCTCACAGCTGAATTGTAACCTGCATTTTAACGAGAAACCCCAGGTCATTCGTGGACATATACATGTTTGAGAAGCACTGTGTAAGAACATACTTCCACTTACCATGCTGATAACAGACTTTGTCTTTAAAACCAGAAAGTAAACCTTCTTCCTCTTGACCTGAGCCTCTGCATCTGCCATTCCCTCATCCTAGGACACCATTCCTTATATCTGGCACATTTCCACCTTTTCTGTGAGTCTCAGCTTAGTCATAACTTCCACCAGGAAGCCTTCCTTGAATCTCCTGTAGTGAATTAGGTATCACCTCTCTGAGCCTCCTAGTGCCACATGCTTCTAACCCTGTATTATAATTTCTATTTTTCTTGGGTGTCTCCAAGGAAATGGAATTGTATTCAGTGAATTCTCATAAATATGTTGAATAAATGAATGATTACTCTGTGTTTTGAAGATGAACAAAATGAGGTTCAGAGATGTTGAGTAACTTACCCAGGGTCACTTAGCAATAGGTGGCTGTTATGGGCTTCAGCTCCTGACTGCAGAGCTCCTGATCTAGACTCCTTGTCCCTTTCCTTCTCTTCTTCTGACCCCAGGAATGCATCGTTTGGGAGTGCAAAGACAGGACTAAAAATTTACTTTTATAGAATTGCCTTACCAATCTGGATTTATTAGCTCTCTAATGATCACGTGTTGGACAATTTTATAACATTAAACTCTGTTGATGGAGGCTCAGTCTTTGTTATTTGTGGCAAATGTAGCCTCAGGGGTATGACCCTTGTGTACATATAGGAACTCATTTATGATAGATAGCTTGGTGTTCAATGTTTGGCTTGTCCAGAGTGCCCAATGCAGAGGTGACAGTTGTAAAGGATATCGAAAAAAAGAGATGACACAGCTCTCACCCATGGCCAATTGTGTTGGGTTGATTGCATCAGTGCTCCCCAAAATGCCTCCATTTATGACACCCCCCCCCCGTAACTTTGTAATCCCTGGCCATAGTACTTGCTATATAGCCCATGGAATTTTAATAATTGTGATGTAAACAGTGGCTTCAAAAACCTTTGAATTTTTTCTTGCCCTTTGTATGAATAAGCTTGCTATTGCATTTCTGCCTCTATGGTGAGAACGTGCCCAGGGGGGTGTGAGAAACACCTGGAGGAGAATTTGGGCATCTCAATTGTCTTAGCTGAGGCCAATTGCCAGCTGAATGCAGTCGTGTGAGAGTCCAGTGAAAATCAGCAGACCTGCCTTGTCAATCCATAGACTTAGGAGCAATAACAATATATGCTTGTTTTAAGGCACTGAGTTTAGGGGATGGTTTGTTAGGAAGCTTTATTTGTGGCAATTGCTAACTGATACAATAACCAATGGATTGTCAATGTTTTGAATTTTATTGCAATAATTAAAATTGTAAAAGGAGAAGGATTCTTCATTTCCTATAGCTATAAGGATCTATAGCTTCCATACTGCCTGAATAAAGTTCTTTTTGACAGATGCCTTGAACTAAGCTTTATCTTCATAATAGTGTTATATGTTGGTGTACAATGCAGTTACCTTAAGGAAACCTATATTTGGAAGGAAAGTGACTAAAGATGTGACCTCCACAAAAGGAATTTTTCTTACCTATAAACATCAAGCTCTACTTGGTATGTTTCTTCTCACTTGTGATCTCATATACCTCCAGCAGAGGTAGAAAAGAGGCTAATAAAATATGCCTAGCTCTCAAATCCCATAAATATAATGTGAAATAACTTTGTCCTTTTATAATCCAAATAAGTTATGGCTTCTATAACAATATATATCCAGTCGTTCAACTAATAAATTTGACTACATTTTGCCCAGAAAAAAATATAAAACATTGAAAAGTAAGGGTATTAAAACTTGCAACATTATTTTGAATTTAAATATTTTATTTAAACAAAATCAGATTTATTATGATATTCCTCCCTAGTGTTAATGGAAGAAAACTCATCAAAAAGATATCGAAACTCAACTCCTAGATAAAAAAACTACTCATTAAAAAATATAAAAATATCTTTTTAGGGTTGCACATTTCTGTTTGCCTCCAGCTCTACCATGACCTGGCACAGTGCTGTCAGTTATCTCTTATTTAAAATTTGAATATTGTTCATGATGGATTTTCTTGCATTGATTTAAATTTTTTAAAATATTGAATTAGCTTTGTATTTTGTACTTAGTTTTTGGCATCCCCTTGACTTTTATGCTTGAGACAATTACCTCCCTCACCCCATCCTCCTCTTGGCCCTGATCTTGAATTTTGGGGGGAAGATTTACAGGATGTTTTACAGGAAATGGGACAGTATCCTTGGTATTCCTCACTTAATAACACCCTACCATTAATGATCTACGTATATGTAAAGAAAAAATTGTAAGCAGGCAGTGCCAGTTTTCTCTTGCCAATGTAGGTATACCCATTTTTAAAATCATTACATTTTTTTTGCTTTTGCCTTTTAGATCCTATAGGAATTAAAAGGCGGAGTTACAAACCAAAAATCCAATAGTACTGACACGTTTTTACCTATGTCATAGACCTCACTGGAGATCTTTATTTCTTCATGCATCTCCTATCTATTGTTTTTCCTTTCAATCTGCAGAGATCTGTTTAACATCTCTTGTAACACTGGTCTAGTGATGCTAAAATCCCTTCGTTTTTGTTTGTCTGGAAATGTCTTAATTTCTCCCTCATTTTTTTTCACCCCTGTAACCGTTTGGCATTACTTATGAATTCCAAAAGTAGATATTGGATTATGTTTGTGAACTGGTCTTTTCCTCTGGGCATATTAGGTCATGTTGGATTCAGAGGTTTTACTTGTACTAGATTAAATAATGTTTAAGGCTTTGATTGGGCCATGTCAGTAGGACGTTGAGTCTCCACCTCCTTGGTGGGTGGGGACTCACAGAGAAACCGCACCACAGAGAAGGGAGGTTACAGTTTTGAGCTGGAGCCCCAGGAAGTAAACACGCAGGAGAAGAACACAGAGAAGCAGATACATGAGGAAACAGAGAAGGGTCCATTGGACATGGCAGAGGCCCCGGGAAGATAGAGAGCTGTTCGCCTGATAGTTTGCAGCTGCAGACACCAGAGCCCTGAGCAGCTGAATCCAGAGAGAAATGAGCCCTGGGAGAGGGGCAAGACTTATCCCAGCCTACAGCTGGTATTGGAAGAAGCTGGGAACACGGAGCCTTCAGAGGAAGAGGGAGGCTGAACCCTTGCAGATGTCAGCAGCCATCTTGCTCCAACACATGGCAATAGACTTTGGTGAGGGAAGTAACTTAAGCTTTATGGCCTGGTAACTGTAAGCTTCTACCTCAAATAAATACCCTTTAGAGAAGCCAACAAATTTTTGGTATTTTGCATCAGCACCCCTTTGGCTGACTGATACAACCCCCATTTTTGAAAGACAGTTTTTCCAAATATAGAATGTTTGCTTGGCAATTTTTTGCTGTCAGCACTTTAAATGTGCCATCCTGTTGCCTTCTTGCATCCATGGTTTCCGATAAGAAATTGGCATTTACACCTGTTGGGTCTCCTTGTACGTGACACATTGCTTATCTCTTGTGGCTTTCAGGATCCTTCTTTATCTTTGGCATTCCGCAGTTAGATGAGAATATACCACAGTTTGGTCTAAATGTGAGGTTTGTAAAATTTATATCATGCTTTGTAAATGAAAGGAGTTATATTACCTGCTTTATTTAATTAGAGAAATTGTAGTTTTACATAAAGTCATGTAAAAAGTGCAGAGTTTCAATTTACCTCCCATTGTTGACACTTTGCTTAGGTTGCTAACTTTGTTACAATTGATAAAAAAATATTAAAATAGTACTTTTAACTATAGTCCAGAGTTTAAGTGTATTTTCCCCATATACTGCCCTATATTTAACATCCTTCATGAGTTTCATTGATTGTTAGAATTCATGACAGTACATTCTTATACTTGTACTATAAACCCAAGTCCATTGTCCACAACAAGTTCACTGTTTTATACAGTCCCATGTTTTATCTTCTTTCATTGTAGCAACATACATGACCCAAAACTTCTTACAACTCCATTCACATACATGATTCTGTTAATTATTATCACAATGTTGTGCTACCATCACCACCATCCATTACAAAAACTTTAAGATAAACCCAAATAGAAATTCTGTAAAATATACAATAGAACCATTAACTCCCTATTCCCTACTCCCAACCCAAGCTCTGGTAACCTATATTCTAGATTCTGATTCTATGAATTTGCTTTTTCTAATTATTTCATATCAGTGAGATCATACAAAACTTGTTATTTTATGTTTGGCTTATTTCACTCAATATAATGTCTTCAAGGGTCATTCATATTGTCACATGAATCAGAACTTCATTCCTTTTTAACGCTGATAATATACCATTGTAAGTATATAACACATTTTGTTTATCCATTCATCAGTAGATGGACACTTGGGTTGTTTCCAACTTTTGACTATAGTGAATAATGCCTCTTAGTTCCAGAACATTTTATCCACCCCAAAAGGAAACCCCAATCCCATTGAACAGTCACTTCCCATACCCTTTCCCCCAGCCCCTGGCAATCAATAATCTGCTTTCTGTCTCTACAGATTTGCCTAGTCAGGACATTTCATATAGATGGAATCATACAATATGTAAGCCTTTGTCTGTGGTTTCTTTCACGCGCTATAGCGTCTTCAAGGTTCACCCACATCGTAGCATGTATTAGTACTTCATTCCTTTTAATGGCTGAATAATATTGCATTGTATACATGGAATACGTTTTTCTTATCTATTCATAAGTTGATGGACATTTCGGTTATTTCCATGTTTTGCTTATTATGTGTAAGGCTGCTAGGAACATTTGTGTACAAGCTTTGTTTGAAAACCCCTTTTCATTTATTTTAGAATATACCTAAATGTAGAATAATAATTTCTTTTGCATTTTTTCTTTATTTTTAAAGGGGTTTGAGATTAAATAAATGTTACATCAAAAATATAGGGGATTCCCATATACCCTACCTCCTTCCCCTCCCACACTTTCCCCATTAACAACATCTTTCATTAGTGTGGTACATTTGTTACCATTGATGAACACATATTGAAGCATTGCTACTAACCATGGTCTAGAGAATACGTTATGGTTTCTACTTTGCGCCAAACAATTTTACACTTGTTTTGACAAAATGTATAGTGGCCTGTATCCATCATTGCAATTTCATGTAGCATGATTCCAGTGTTCCAAAAATGCTGCATGTTACACCTAGTCTTCCCTCTCCCTCCCCTAAGAACCTCTGATGACCACTGTCTTTTTTTTTATTATTATTTATTTTTATTTTTATTTTTATTGTGGGTAAAAATCAAAATTCTCACAATACATACAAACATTTGCAAAATGATATATAAATATACATGCATATATGTGTATTTGCTTACAAAAATGTTATTTATATATATATATATACATATATTTTAAGAGGTGCTTAGATTACCCAAAATATTACACGGAACCCACTGGGATTCCCATGTTGCCCACCTCCCACACCTCCCACCACCTCCCACACAAACATCTCCCACCCCACACAGAGGGGTTCCTGAGAGCTCTGGAGACACTCAGGTTTTATATAAGGGGGGATAGCCCCAGAGACTGATGCCTTATCAGTGGGATCTATTTTGGAATCTGTGCTCCTGAGAGTGACAGAATTGGACTCAAATAAGTCCTCCCTGCACATGGTTCACCAGTCCCTTCTATTCAAACCTATATGTGATGCTGGAGTTTTTAGGTATACTTCCAGAGACTGGAGCCTCCGGCCTACCTATGTGCCAGGTGTGCATGAAATCTCGGTGGAGATGCAACTCCTACCCTACAGCTCAATGGACTCATCCAAGTCACCTGGTGAGGAGACAATGATGGGCAATGGCCATCCCAGGGAATGGAGAGGGCCTGCATCTGCAGGCAGGATCATCCCACCCACCATATCCATGGGATATAAGCCCTCTCTTACTTGGAGTTGGAGTGGACATCACCATCCCAGTCCCCTCAGGATTGGGGGAAGAACTATGGACTAGAGTGGACTTGATGGTATTCTCTTGTTCACATATGTTGATTCTAGCAATGCAAGAAGTTGTAACAATGAGGTGGAGCCAGTGGCCACTTGACACTTTTGGGGTAGGGAGGGGATGAGCAGTTGAAATACAGGGCCTTCTTTGGGAGTTAGAGGTTGTCCTGAGTTCTGTTGTGGCAACGGATGTAGGCCATTTTAAATCAGCACACACCACTCAGAACTGAGTGCGAGAGAGTGTGGTCTACGGTGTGAACTGTGGTCTATGGCTGGTGGCAAGGCTCCAGGATGTGTAAGTTCATTGAGGGTGGTGGGCCACACTTGTGGGAGACCACTGTCTTTATATCAATGTTACAAGTTCTTCCATTAGTAGAATAATAATGTCTACTTTAGTCCATAGTTGCATCCCCCCTTATGTTTGTTCATTCCACTATCTTGAGGATTTTGGGATGGTGATGCCCACTCTGTTTCTGATTGAGAGGGGGCTTAGATCCAATGTGGCAGATGGATGGAACCGTCTTGCTTGCAGTTGTAGATAATATCTGTTTTTTGGGATGGCTGTTGTCCTTCATCGTACTTCTGCTGTACTGGGTGAGTCCGATGAACTGGAGAGTAGATGTTGGTTGCAACTCTCCTGAATTTCAGGGCTCACCCAGCATAGTAACAGATGCAAGATATAAGTCTCTGGGATGTATATTTATAGTGCTAATTATAGGTTAAAATAAAAGGGGCAGAAGAACCATGTGTAGGAAAATTATAAATGAGCTTAACTCTGATTCAGTGTGGGAGACGGGTTATCATATATTCCTAGGTAAGGCCCACCACTGGGGTGCCAATTTCCTGGGCTTGTCTGCCATTCCTGTAGTGTATAGATATCTCTAGAGCCTTCAGGAGCAACCCTGCTTGAGGCACTGCTTACTGTGGCAGTCAGTGAGATCCTCTTGAGACATGCATAAGTGTAACCTCCAGAATGACCTCCCAACTCACTTTGAAATCTCTTAGCTGTAACAACTCATTTGTATTTAATATTTTCCCCTTTTGGTTTAGGTCTTTTTCCAAAAGCATCATTAGTTGGCACTTGATATTATTTTTCATTGCTGTAGTTGGCCGTAGGATGGCCCCTATATATATGTGGTGCTTTGGAGCTATGTACCCCCAAAAATCATGTTCTTAAATTTAATCCATTCCTGTGGATGAAAGCTCATTTAAGCAGAATCTTTTGATGAAGCTATTTTGGTTATGGTGTGACACAACTCAATGGGATGGGTCTTAATCTTATTACTGGAATCATTCCTAAGTGGAATTAAATTCAGAGAAACAAATAGAAACTCATGGGAAGCAAATGCTATGTTCAATGGGACCTGGAAAAGAAAGGAGAGGCCAGGAGAGGCTTCCATATGCATCGCCATGTGACAGAGAAGCCAAGGACCAATGATCACTGGTATCCATGCCAGAATGCTAGTCTTCAGGAAGAAAGCATTGCCTTGATAACATCTTGATTTAGACTTCTCCTAGCCTCCAAATGGTGAGCTAATAAATTCCTATTGCTAAGCCAACCATTGCATGGTATATGTATTAGCAGCCAAGGAAATTAAAACATCATGTGATAATTAGACACTTGATTCTTTGGACTTGATCTAAGTGATCTAAGGATCTAAGTGATCTATAGACACTGGATTTATTATCTTCTTAAACATGATTGAGTTTCCCATTGTGAATGTCTGATGAATGCATATGTTCAAGCAAGGGTAAAATCACTTCCTGAGGTTATTCCCACCAGATCGATGATACTGATGTTTTCTGGCATGCAGAAAACTGTGGGAGACCGGGTTTGGAGAAGGTAATCTGGAGTTTGACTTTATTTAAATTAAGTTTGAGATGCACATTTGTGGAGATGTCCAGTATGCATGAGTCTTGAACACAAGCAAGAGGTCAAGGCTGGGGAAATAAATTTGAAAGTCATCATTCTATAATTGATATACGGAAGATAAATGAGAATGAACCATTAGTGTTGACTTTGACAGTGCCCTTGACAAGAAAAGTTTCTTTGGAGTGGTGGGGGATAAATCCTAATTAAAGTGGATTCAGGGAGAGAAGGGGAAGAAAGGAGGTAGATATTGCAAAATGTGACCGTTCTTCCAATGAGTTTTGCTCTAAAGAGAAGCAGAGAAATGGAGCCATGCATTTGCATCTCAGCTCCATCACTCACTAGCTGTGTAACTTTGGGTGAGCCACTTAGCCTCTCTGTGCCTCTGTTTCCTCTTCTGAAAAATGAAATAATAGTGTAAGGATTAAATGAGCGAGCATATGCAAAGGCCATAGAATAGCTCTGTGCACATAATAAGGGCTCCATGAAAGTTCTATTGTCTTTATTATCTGAAGAGTGTCCCAATCCTGGCCTTTTTGCTCTTACTTTCATAAAGAAATCCTCATCTCTTCAGATTATGTTTGCACTCAAACCTGCAATTTTGGCACAGCTCAACAGGGACACCTTATTTTGCTCCCTGTGGCACAACTGGGGACTGGCATTATCTTAAAACTTGCCTACATGTCTGGGTGTGGCTTCTGGCTGGGACCACAGCTGGGGCTGCCACCAAGAACACATACCCATGGCCTCTGCCTGTGGCTCCATGGTTTCCTCACAACATGGCGGCCACATCCCAAGAACAAGGCTCAGAGAAAGGAGAAGTGGAAGCTTCCAGTTTCATAAGTTATGGGCTTGGAAGCTTGTGTCTCTTTCATCGTTTTCTAATAGTTAAGAAGCCATGGAGTTCATATTTAAGGGCAGAGGCCCTAGACCTCTAACGGAGTAGTGACAAAAAAGCATGAGGCCATGTTTTAAAACCAACCCAGGCAATAAGCATACTTCATTGAGAGGTTTTCTGGAAATAAAAGTGACAGTATATAATAAGGGCAAAATTCAGTGACTTCCAGTGATCCAGGCAAGAAAGAACATTTCTATCAGCTGTAGAACAGGATCATTTTTTTTGTATCAAATCTAGGCTGTCATTGTAATAGGGCATGGAGTCTGGCCTCTACCTGATTCTTATACCATGTTATTGTAAGGTAGAACTTCTTCACCATATTTCATGTCAACCCACACAATGAATACTAGGTGCAAGGGGTATGCTGAGAAACATTTCTTTTCAAATGACTGGCAAAGGAGGAAGTGGCGTTTGTGCTCTGTGACCACATGTTTGTAAAAGAGTTGTGTTTCCTTCTTTTCTTGAAATGTGGCTTCCTCTTCTGTGACAGTTGATAAAAATTTGGTTTCTGGTTAGAATCAGTACAGCTAGGATGGCCTCATGGTATATATTTGTCAGCAGCTTGGAATAAAAGCAGCTGGCACTGTGAAATGGGCTAACTGAGGGGAATTTAATGAAGGGACTATTTACATAGCAATTGGTAGGTCTAAAGATACTGATCAAGGAGGTGTGGGAGGTGGACAACATGAGAATCCCAGTGGGTTCCGTGTAATATTTTGGGTAATCTAAGCACCTCTTAAAATATATGTATATATATATATATAAATAACATTTTTGTAAGCAAATACACATATATGCATATATATTTATATATCATTTTGCAAATGTTTGTATGTATTGTGAGAATTTTGATTTTTACCCATAATAAAAAAAAATAAAATAAATAAAATAAAATAAAATAATAAAGTAAAAAAAAAAAAAAAGATGATGGAGCACTCTGGGAATAAACATGTGGGGGCTCTGATCAATCTTTTCTTGAAGGGGCAAAGAAAGGGAGTAGTTTATAGGAAGCTGGAAAGGGTTCCAGGCTGCAGCAGAAGAATCCAACCACTGCCCAAATGTGAAGACCCTGTAGGAGGTGGGAGCAAGCTGGGGAAATAAATACCCCCATTTTGCTCTCCTCTAGTCCTCCTGTGTCCAGCCAGGGCTACCATTGTTCAATCCCATCTGGAAGACAGAACACAATAGGGTTTGTTGATACAGTCCATAAAGGAAAACCTCCTAGCATACAGACCAGGTTGTTGAATGAAGGAGAGAAGATTCTTTTTCATTCTCCCAAAGTCAATTGTTACATGCTTGTTCAAGATTTCGAGGTGACCATACTGTTCCTTAGACTGATTATTTGCTCCCTTGTCTTGTGAAATGAATTTGGGTTCTGTGATTGTGGCAGATAATTGTGACAGCCTCTGGTTCTACCATGGCAGGGTGAAACACCTGAGGCAAGGTTTAGAGACAGTAATCACCAACATCTTTTCTTGTCTAACTGCTTCTGCTTTTGTTATCTTTGTTTTTTCACTGGCTCAGTTTATTGTTTGTGTCTCTTTGGAGTTTTGCATTTAAACTGTCTAAAATATACAGGATAAATGGATTAGCCAGTCAACATCCAAAATCATGAAATGCTCTAAATGAGACTTCCCTGCTTGGCTGCCTTGTAGATTGCTGGTTGGCATTTGAACCAATCCTTGATCCAATAATCTGTACTTGATAGGTAAAATCAAATGCTACTATGCCTGAGAACATGTGTCCAATGAACTGTTTCCAGCCTGCCTTGTGCAGTGTATTCATCAGCTTTGGCTGCGTAACAAACCACCCCGAAACTAAGTTGCTTAAAACTACATCCATTTATTTAGGTCATGATTTTGTGGATTGGCTAGGAAATTCTTCTGGTCTGGGCTGGCTTAGCTGGTCATGTATTTTTGCTCAGTTTGTGGGTTGGCCAGTGACTGGATGTTCTATTATGGCCTTGCCCATATATCTGGTGGTTGGCAGGTTGGTAGCCAGAGTGATGGACTGTTGGATAACAAGTCTTTGTCCTTTACCCCATGGCCTCTCATCCTGTCTGGCTATCTTGAGTTTATTTATATGGTGCACAGTGTAGGGAGAGAAGGAAAGCCACATGTGCAAGCACTTTTCAAATCTTTGCTGCTTCCTATTAGCTATTGTCCCATTGGCCAAAACCAATTACATGACCAGCATGGAGGGACCACACACAGAGATGGGGGATTTTTTCATTTATTTGTGCAAACAATCAGTCACCATGCAGAACTGGGCTGTGAGCACATGGAGTACTCAGAATTTCAGGGAATTCTTTTGGGTTCAGGCATCTCGTATAACATTCAGACAATTTTCATTTGGGTACAGCAGGTAACGACACACCTGAACTCTCTTCCATTTGACAAAGAAAAGATGAGGCAGAAAACATTTTTTTTAACTAAAGTGAAATTCACATCACATAAAATTAACCATTTCAAGGTTATAGTACTTTCCTAGGGCTACCATTACAAAGGACCACAAACTGGGTAGTTTAAAACAAGAGAAATTTATTGACTCACAATTCTCGAGGCTGGAATTCTGAGATCAAGGCATCAGCATACTGTCAGTAGGGAAGAATCTGTTTTCTGTCTTTCTCTTGGCTTCTGGTGGTGGCTTGAGGGCAGTTCATGGCATTCTCCCCTGTCTGTCTGTGTATAATTCTCTTTATAAGGACACAAGTAATATTGGCTTAGGGCTCACTCTAATCCAGTTTGACCACATCTTAAATAATAGCATAATCAGGACCCTATTATCAAATAATATCACATTCATAGGACCTTGGGTTAGGACTTGAACACGTCTTTTTGGAGGGCAACAATTAAACCCATAAGAAAAGTGAAAAAAATTCAATGGTACTCAGTACATTTGCAACCACCAGCTCTATCTTGTTCCAAAATATTTTCATCCCCCTGAAACCCTTAAGCAGTTGCTCCAGAATTCTTACCTCCCCAGGGCCTGGAAACTACCAATCTGTATTCTCTCTGTATGGATTTACCTGTTCTGAAAGTTTTCACATAAAGGGCATTATACAATATATAACTATTCTTTGATGTATCTTAACCGTTTTTTAAAGCAATTTATTAAAGTATATCATTCATACATGAACATACATAAATAATAAATGTTCAGTAAACATTGTAAACTTACAAAACAAACATGCATAACATCATACAGGGCTCCCACACATCATCTAACCACAAATACTTTGCATTGTTGTGAAACATTTGTTAACAAATTATGAAAGAGCATCATCAAAGTACTACTACTAACTATAGTCTATATCTTACTCTCCTATATTCCCCACCCCCCGTTTTTGCTGTTTTTGTGTCCATTCGCTGGGCAACTCTCTGTGTCTGTTTCCTGCCCTCTCTTCTCCTCCTCCTCCTCCTGACTTCACTGGGATTCGATCTTTGGAATCTCCGATGTGGGAGAGAGGCGTCCTATCGCCTGCGCCAGCTTAGTTGCTGGTTTTTCGGCACGTCTCATCTTGGTTCTTCCTTGTGTCACTCTCCTGTTACGTCATCATCTTGCTGCATAGCTCGCGGGGACTGGTGGTGCACCTGCATGCGGGGCCTGGGGGACTCACCTGCTTGCGGGGCCTGACGGTGCACCTGTGTGCCTTCTATATGTTTCTTTTTTTATTTTTTCCGGGAGGTCCTGGGGATTGAACCCAGGTCCCTCCATATGGGAGATGGACACCCAACCATTTGAGCTACATCCATCCCCCTGATATATCTCTTAAGGCTGACCAAAGATACCTAGAGTTACAGTCTTTTCCCATACAGGATGATCATATAATAAATCAGGCTTAGTTTATCACCAGCATTCTAAAAACCAGACCTAGGGAGAAAAACTAGGTCCTGGGGACACATGCATGGTTTCTAATATAGTGAATGCTTAGCCTACTGATTATCACAAAATCAGGACAGTGAGAATATATTTTTTTGGTTGTTTTTTTTTCTCTAGAGGATAAAAGCTTAAAGAAGTCATTTTAATTTGCATTATGTTTTTACCACTACTGTTTTAGAGAGAAACAGAATATAACTTCACATTTTCAAAGACTGCTGAATAGGAAACTGCTTATTTTTCAAACCATTTGGTGATTGTGAGAAGCTCTTGGTCACAAAATACAGGTCCAATAAACTACAGCCTTATTGACAATCATTGACTTGAGAGTGCCCGTGGGAATGCTCACTGCTGGAAATCCTACCTTATTTATACACTGTGTAAAAATATCATCCTGGGCACTTGGGCTTCTGTTGTCCTCCTTAATGAACTCCAAGTATGGTACTTTCTTAGTTAAGGTAATAGGAGCTAGCAAGAACCTCCACTTTATAGTTAAACAAATCCATAAAATCATTGGCAATGAGCCACCTCTCTTTCTGTGCTTTGATGAAATAATTCCCAGAGTTTCACATTATTGAGCCCTTCTCGTCTAGTTGGAGCAACAGGCTTCAGTAGACACACCAACATCACATCTGTGACCATATTATATAGCCCATCCAATCTTGCCATATTCGATGTCACTTCCAATGTGCACCCTGCATGGAAGCAGATAATTGGATATGTGGGGTAGGACAAGGATATTCAGACTTAAAGAGGTCAGCAGCTTTGGACCAAAGAGATCACACTTCAGTTAATAATTCTGGGACAAGAAATTCCTTTGGAATTCCTATACATAGCTTGCTCACATCTGTCAAACTGGGGAGCATAAATGGTTTATGTATTCTATGTATCAGAGAATAATCTTTGGGGTTATGTCCAGCCAGTACACCCAACACAATTTTTGTGCCATCCACACATCTGGTTAAGATTCCTGGCACATCCATTGAATCCACCGAAGGAATGAGATCATGATGGGAAACTAGTCCATAGCTTGATTTTAAACCAAGAAGTGCACAGTGGGCAGCTGGATTTCTGGTTGATCATACTGCGTCTGATCCCAATGCCACAAATCGTGTGAATGCTGATGGGACACCCATGCTACTGCCCGATCTTCCTACAGTTACCAACTAATTTGAATGTTCTCTCGTCATGGTGCTTCTTCTTCCTCTTTTCTCTGTATTGCTTTGAATAGTTCCCAAGGGATTTTAACAAATACACCAATTGTGCTTTCAGATCGCATGGCACACTCATCTAAATTTGTTTTTCCCAAATGGTTTTCTCTCTGATCCAACAGCTTCTGAACTACCATAGCATTATAAGGTGGTACATAACCTTTTAGCACATTTTATGCACATGTTTGTCTCAATGCCAAATGTGCTAAAGTTGTCTTTTACTGCAATAGTAATTCAGTCTAAATCTCCAAGGTATTGCATTGACCTTTCTCATCTCTTTTTTCTGATTTGTCAGCTTGCTTTACGGCCACCTCTTCTGATATAGTCATGTAAACATTTAGAAACTTGGTCTTCTTGATAAAGGAGAGACATTTTTGACGTAGCTTTCTCACAGGGTCTGATCCAGAATGGCTTTGAGCTCAGACAGTCAACACACAGACCATGAGACAAAGAAGAAAAAAAAGAGGTTAACAGCTGCTACCAATGGGCACAGCCATTTTTTTTTTTTTTTGCAGCATAATATTTTTTTGGCTCATCTAAGTTGTAGCATTTATCAGTACTTCATTCCTTTTTTTGGCTGAATAATATTCCATTCTAATAATATACGATTTGTTTATCCATTCAATTGTTAATGGGCATTGGGTTGTTTCCACCTTTTGCCTATTGCAAATAGTGCTGGTATGAATATGCAAGAACATATATTTGTTGGAGTACCAGTTTTCAATATTTTATGTAATTTTATGTTTAATTTTTTGAGGAACCACAAAACATTTTTCTTTCCCTATGTAGCTGTACCATTTTACATTCCTATCAGTAATAGCATAAGGGTTACAATTTCTCTATAGCCTCACCAACACTTTCTATTTTCCTTTTCTTTAATTTTATTTATAGCCTGTCTGGTGGGTTTGAAGCAGTTCCTCCTTGTGGTTTTAATTTGCATTTTCCTAATGCCTAATGATGTTGTGGAAAAAAATTGAGTGCACATAGCAGGGCTGGCTGATAGTCAACCTATATAGCCCTTTCTGGGAAATTATTTCAATATTTTTTTGCATTGGCTGTAATTTATAAAAATAAATGGAACAGCTGTGGATTCTTTTTAAGAGGACTATCGAAGATAAATCTTATTTCATTGTTTCAAGCTTCAGAGAACTAAGTTTGACTTTGATAATTAAGCAATGGAATGATCACATATTTAATTCTGTAAATAAAAAATTTATTAACTTAATTTGCTACACATAATAAAATTACTTTTTACACTGTAAAAAAAAAAAAAATAAATGGAGTCTAAGTCCTTCTACACTGTCCCATGCAAACGGACTCTCTTCAATCCTGGTCTCCACATTAGGTTGATTCACAGGCTTCTTCCTGTGAATTTGATTCCTCTGTCTTGATTGCCTTTCTCCCATCTGTACTGCTGAGCTAATGGAGACATCACTTGTTTCACGACATATTGTCAAAAAATGATTTCATTTCACCTTTCTATTTCTAGGTATGCCACTGACTTGCTGAGTCACATTTGCTCAGCTCAAAAACTCTTATTTCCCCTGTTATTTTCTAGATAAAATGGTTTATAAAGAGCTCTTAGGCATTTTAGCTGGAAAATGTGTAGACATAAAAAATGGCATCATTTACTTTTATTTGCATGCAGCTAAAAGAAAACATTATCTTATTGAAACTAAAAAGTGATTTGATAATAGCCAACTAGGTAGAACACAAACCTTCTCACTCACTCTTATACTCTGGCCTTCAACTCTTGCTCTTTGCCAATTTTAGGGACCTCTTTGAAGTTTGATCCATTTCCTTGGAATTAATAGGAGTTGTCAGCACTCTGTATTACTTGGTTTTCCCCATTAGATACCATCACTGTTTCCAAATGTCCTGATGCACTTTAGGATGGCTTGCTTTGATAATGTACTATTTAAGTTACTCTTTTGAAAAGAGAACTAATGGACCCTAAATTATGCAATTCCCCAACCATCACCCCCAACCCTTTCACCCACTCAAAAAACTCCTTGAGAAACTGGAGCTCAAGATAAGAAGTGACAAACTTCCTCTTTGGTTAGTTTTGAGAAGATACCAGACTTGGTGACAAGCGAGGACTTTTCTCCTTGGGGGGTAAGTAGAAACGATTTTAGTGTCTTCCCATAATAAATAGAAAATAAACATGTTTTATTGGTGATGTTGGGTCTGGAAATATGTTCTGGCTCTGGAATTTACAAGCAGACCTTGTCACATGCTGTGTTGCATTATTTCTTGAACACTGCTGTATGGGAATCTATTCATTTTCATTTTTTCCATTTCTCCTTGTGTGTGGAACGTGTGTGTTGTTAAATGATATGTGGAATATACTGAGTTGCTTTAGTACAGTCAAAGGAGATGGTGAATTGTAAATTAAAGGGACTAAGGTGAATGTAAATGATAAAGCTTCAAGCAGCAGAGCCTGAAGCAGTCTTAGCCTGAAACTAATTTGTTATTAAACGTGAGGTGGGAGCCGGTGCAGCACAGTGGTTGAGCACCTGCTTCACACATACCAGGTCCAGGGTTCAATCCAGGTACCTCCTTAAGAAATAATGCTCATGTTTGGGAGCTATATCCGCTCAATGGTTGAGCACTTGCTCATATAAATAAATAAATAAATTAAATAAAATAAATAAAAAAGAGGAAAACAAGATATGAAAAGATTAGTGAGTTGACCAACCAATGCAACATGATTTTTACATGCCACACACCTCACCCCCAAAATAAACACATCAGCACATTAAAAGTCAGGTTTACAGTGGAAGGACTGTATGTTTTATGCTTGGCCAAAGTTACAACATCTACAGGTCAGTGTTCTCAAACCAGCTGGTTGTTACTCACTGATCAGCGTTGTCATGAAATCAAATTAGTGTGTAACAACCAGCATTTTAAAAGAAAGGTAAAAGACTGTAATGATAGAATTTCAGATGGGTCAAGTAGTGTACACTGTTTTGTGAAACACAGTTCAGTTTCTTTCTCTCCCCCTTCGCTTTCACTCTTCTACAATCTCTCTCTCTCTATCATGTAAAATGTAATTCTTATTGTGGGCCATGCTGAAAAACCTCTCCAAATCAGCATTTCTAGAGATCTCTCCTGTTCTGAAAAAAATATTATCACCTCTTTTACGGAAAACACTTTAGTTAAACTGGTTTCAACTGAGGCCTCAAAAAGCAATTGCTGAAATATATTCCATTGTATGTCTATACTACCAACTCCACCGTCATAACAACCACCTCCATTCCCCCACCATGGTCATCACCACCACTACCACTTCCTCACCTCCTCCACCACCATCATCATCA
>JAKSZT010054196.1:3576655-3600845 GCA_026826555.1 Tolypeutes matacus
GCAGCACCACAATCCCCCTCTCTATCAATTCCACCATCATCACCACCATGACCTCCATCATCATTCCCTGTCCTCACCATTAACCACTTGCCATGACCCAGACACATACTACATGCTACAGGCAGTCTTCTCATTGAATCAGCAATTGATGCCATGAACTACGCATCTTTGTGGGCTCCATTTTGTAGATAAGAAAACTGAGGTTTGGAGGTAAAGTCACCACCTCAGGGCCACTTGGCTAGTAAGTGCAGATTTGTGATTCAAATTCAGGTTTGCCTGTGTACTGAATTATGATGCTATCTTACTGCTTTATGGCCAGTACTTAATTGCAGGTGATGCACTGAGAAAGAATTACTCCATAGGCACACAGGCAGTTTCTCAAAGATCCCAAACTCTGAGATCAAAGCAGGAGAAGGGAGGAGTGGAGCTGACAGGAGAAATAAGATTTTTTGACATTTTGTTTTCTATGAAAATATTCATACTTCTTACTTTCTTATTACTAAAGTACTGTATAAAGTTTATAATTACAGTTGAATGAAAAGAAATATAAAAATCACACATAATACCATTCTGCATTAACATTTATAATTCCTTTAAATGTGATATTATAATTTCTCGATATCTTTAATTTATCCCTAATGATATATCACAATTGATTTCCATGTTATTTTCATCCAACTTTATTTTTATTTAAGATATTAGATTATTTTCATTACACATATTTAAATGTTGCCTTTCTTCCCATCTACATTTTATAACAGTATTTTTTTAGTCTATTTAGATGCATTTTTTTCCATAAGCTCTTTCATCATCTCTGGCACCACTTTTTGAGTGGCTTAATAGATTTGCAGAGCATATTATGCTTCCTAATGTGCACTGAATATTTTATTCTAAACCCCAATTACCCACTTACATAATATTAGCTCAGTTCTCTTTTAAGTTTAAAAAGATATCCACAGGACAAAACTTACTACACTACTTTTAAAGTCTTCTTTGTAAGGTTCATTTATAGTGAAGTCTAATTCTTTCATTTATTCTTTAGAAACAATTTATTTTTGACTATAAAATACATTTAGTTGACACAAAATTCAAAAGATTCAAAAGAGCAAACTGTGGAAAGTCTCCTTCTTGCCCCTGCTTCTCAGCCACACAGTTCCTTTCTTCAAAGCCAACCAGTGTTATCAGCTTCTTAGGCATCTTCCAGGAATATTTTATGCACATACGAAACCATGCATATATATATATATATACACACATGCATTTGATGCATTTTTATACATGTTTTTACATATATGTATGATTTTGTATATGCATAAATATATATACATATATGCAATTGAGTATAAGATATAACATTTTTATGAAATAAGGGAGGAAATTCCCCAATTATGTAAATATATCATACATATGTATATATATTTCTTTTTTTTAAAATGTAATCTCCGTTCCTTTTTTTTAAATAAATCAATTTTATTGATACATATTAACAAAGCATAAATCTATCCAAAGTGTACAATAAATGGTATTTGGTGTAATCACATATTTGTGCATTCATCTCTTCAGTCATTCTTAGAGCACCTTCATTATTCCAATAATAACAATAAACAAAAACCAAACAACTCATTACCTCTCAATCTCTTTGTGCTTCCCCTGCCATACATAGCTGCTATTCTTTTACCTTCTCTCTAGTATATTTGTATTTATATCTTGTAAAAACAGTCTTAGATATGCAATATCACCCAAATTCGTGTTTTACATGAGGTTTTGCTATATTATACAGTACCATGCTACAGTTTTTAGCTTTCCTTCTGGTATTATACATGACTTTAGACTTTCCCTTTCAATTACTGTCATACCCATACAGTAGCACTGCTAGGTACAAACACCATGATATGCTTTAACCATTTCCATTCATTTCCAAAGATTTACAAACAAATTTTAACCAATTCTGCGCAGATTAACCCTCAGTTTTCCATTCTCTATCCTTCTTCTATTTTATTTATTATTTATTTATTTTTTTATAGTATCAAGTTCTTTAATCATGAGCACAATAAAAGAGATAGTCCCTAGTCAAGCCAATTAAAGTCCCGCCCTACACAAGTGTTTTCAATCAAAACGCTAGTATCAGCTACTAATTGAAAACTTCCCAGCCAAAAGCTAGACGTTAGTGAGTTTATAAATAAAACTGCTCTATTTATCTGTCATGTTGTAACTTTATTCAATATTGATTTAATTTTTTGATTATTAATGTTATTCTTGTTTCTCACACTAATTGCCAATATAAACTTATGAAACTAGATATGCATATTAACATTAAACTTATAGCTATTTGGGACTCTGGCCAAAAGTGGGCCAGGTATATCAGTGAATCCCCCAGTTTAATAAGCATGTAAATATATGTAAACATATTGTAAGAAATTGAGATATAGCAGTTAAACCCCTGTTTATAAACCATCCTTCACTTACTTTGTATTCTTTCAATTATTAACTAAAGTTCACTAACTAAATATCAGTGGAAAATCCTGTCTCAGGAAATGCTCAGTAGCCCCACCATGTGTCAATATTATGTCCCTACTCGTTCTACTTTCTGACAAGCATGTATTTTTCATTACATGGATAATATCCTTATTACAACCCCCTCAAAAACACTTTTTTTCCTTATATACTGCCATATTACTAACACCTTGCATTAGTGTGATACATTTGTTACAAATCATGAAAGAATATTTTTATAATTTCACTATTAACTATATTCCATCATTTCAATAGGGTTCTCGGTTTACATTGTACATTCCTTTGTTTTGTTTTTAAATATTCTTTTTTTAAATATACATATATTTTTAAAAATGCTTAGATTACATAAATGTTACACAAAAATTACAGGGATTCCCATGTTCCCCACCTCCCACACCTCCCATAACATCCCACATAAACATCTTTCATTAGTGTGGCTCATCACCTGCAATGGATATACACATCCTGGGGCTTTGCCACTAAGCATGGACCATAGTTCACATTGTAGACCACACTCTCTCCCACACAGATCTGCATGTTATATGCTGATGTAAAATGGCCTATATCTGTCGTTGTAACGTAACTCAGGATAATTCCCAAGTCCTGAAAAAGCCCCTGTATTACAACTGCTTTTCCCTTCTGTGCCCCCAAAGCATCCAGTGGCCACTGGCTCCACCTCACTGTTGTAATTTCTTCCATTGCTTGAATCACAATATGTCTACAACAGAATACCATTAAGTCCACTCTAGTCCATAGCACTTCCCCCAATCCTGAGGAGTTTGGGATAGTGATATCCACTCCACCTCCAAGTGAGAGGGGGCTTATATCCCATGGATACAGTGAATGGGATTATCCTGCCTGCAGCTGCCGATTCTCTCCATTCCCTGGGATGGGCGTTGTCCCTCATCGTCTCCTCACCAGGTGATTTGAGTGATTCCATTGAGCTGTAGAGTAGGAGTTGCAGCTCCACTGAGATTCCAGGCACAGCTGGCACATGGGCAGGCCAAAGATTCCAGTCTTTGGAAGTACACCTACAAACTCCAGCACCAGTATAGGTTTGAATAGAAGGGACTGAGGGACCATGTGCAGGGAGGACTTATTTGAGTCCAACTCGGTCACTGTCAGGAGCACCGATTCCAAAGTAGAGCCCACTGATAAGACATCAGTCTCTGGAGCTATCCCCCCTTATATAGGACCTGCATGTCTCCAGAGCCCTCAGGAGTCCCTCTGTGTTAGGTGATATCCACTTTGGTATTCTATAAGATCCTACAGAGGTGTGCATAAGCGTTATCTCTGGGATAACCTCCCGACTCTCTTTGAAGTCTCTTAGCCACATGAACTCATTTGTCTTTACTTTTCCCCCTTTTATTCAAGGTCTTTTTCTAGTCATATTGCCATTTGGCACTTGGTATTAATCCCTCATTGCCAAGGAGGCTCATCCCTGGGAGTCATGTCCCATGCTGGGGGGAAGGTAATGCATTCATATGCTGAGGTTGGCTTAGAGAGAGACCACATTTGAGCAACAAGGAGGCTCTCAGGTGGCAACCCTTAGGCACCCCATAACAGTAGGCTAAGTTTCAATTACGAGAGCAAAGACTTGTAAGGCTAGTCATCAATAACAAGAACTCATCAGTGGACCATCCTCCCTTGCCAGACACTGCCCCTGCACTCAGGGGACTGTTGCTACTCCCTTGGAGAATGTGGCAGAGCTCTCCAGGCTGGGAACTCAGTATTCCCTCATTTACTGTGATTGTCTACCCACTGTGACCATGCCTCACCCCTTGATCATTTGAACAATTTTATATATCTTTCATGTATATTCACGTGAACTTCCTCCCATGAAATCCCCACCCCAGACAGCCCCCACCAATGATCCTCTCCTGTACCCTCTGTAACCCTTCTGTGATCCAAACCTTCCTGGAAGATGAAGCCCATATAATAGCCAAATACAATTAATAAGCAAATGAAATAATAAAGATAAATTTAAATATGAGATAAAATACATGGAAACTTAAAAAAAAAAACAACACTAGAAATAAAATAGAATTAAAGGATTGAAGAAATTCCCTAATTATGTAAATATATCATACATATGTATATATATTTCTAATTGTGTATAGTATTCTAACATTTTCCTTAAATGATCTCCCCTATTTTTTCATTTTTTATTAGAGCAGTTGTAGCTTTAGAGAAAAATCACACAGGAAGTACAGAGTTCCCATATAACACTTCCCTCACACACATAGTTTTCCCTATTATTACAATTCTGCATTAGTGTGGCACCTTTTTTGCAATTGATTAAACAGTATTATTAATATTATACTATTAACTACAGTCTTACACACGACCATACCTTGGTATGTATGTATGTGTGTGTGTATAATACATATATAAGTATATGTATATGTATTTAAAAGTATACTTGAAGATCTTCTTTTCTGCACTCCCCTTTTTATTATGGAACTTTTCAAACATATGCACATGTAGAAAGAATAACATAATGTACTCCCAATGACCTGTCACCTAGCTTCAACAATGATCAACTTCAGAGCAGCCTTATTTCATCTCTACTCCCACACTCTCCCCAAACCACTCCTTCTCCCCAATTATTTTGAAGTAAATCCTAGTCATGATATTATTTCGCTTGCAAAATTTTTAATATGTATCTCTAAAACTTAGGACTCTTTCAAGCATAGCCACTTTATCATACCTATAGCTTCCTTTGGGCCAGCCACCTAAATTGATGGGTGAGGAAACTAAGAGTGACTTATCTATGAAAAACTATGAATGTAATAAAATATATCTTATAACCTTTATAAAAATTATTTGTTTGATTGAGATCTAATAAATCATTGTAATTGGTTGGTTCCCTTACTTTTTTCCTTTTCATGAAGAAAATGGGAAGATTCTCTTGAGGAGTTTCCCACAGTCCAGATCTTGCTCATTGCAATAGAACATGATTTTAAATCCCAGCAGAACATTCTATCATATGCAACTATTTGTTCCTATTTTTTAGGTGTTATGTTTGGTTTCCCATATGCAATTCTGCCATTATTACCCTTTCTATGAGATTATGTCCCTGAAGTTGAATTGTTATGTAGAAAGATATACAATAATTAGAGTTTTGTTAAATATCAGCCACCTAGCTTGCAACAATCAAGAGTTGGTTTTCATGGGGCTTACTGATTCTAGGAGCTCTTGTCACATCCTGCCTGAAAGACTTTCTTGGATTGCTGCTGCTAGTGTCTGAGTGTGATGGGAAGCTGGTGCCTGATCCTCCTCTCAGGTGAGTAAAACAAAGAATTCCCTTAGCTCCTTCTCATGCCACTGCATCCCAACTTAAGTTGACACTTTCTCTAGAAATGATAGTATGCACCTCTACCATTAACTACTTTCATACTGAGTCTCTTAGGCTGGACTTCCCCAAAGCAGACCCTGAGATAAGAACTTGGGTTTAAGCAGCTTATTTGGCAGGTGATACCAGGCAGTACAAGTGAAGGAGTAGGGGATCTGAGACAAGGGTGAAAGAAGGGTCAATGAAGGATGGGCTAATGAGAGGTTACCTCTATGGGTAATTGACACTCAAACCTGCTGGGGACTTCCCAAGAAATAGTCCATCATGTGCCTCCAAAGGGCATGGAAGCTGTGCTATTTATTCACCACTCTGTCATGGACTGAATCACATCCTCCACAAAGACACGTTCAAGTCCTAACCTTGCCTTGTGAATGTGAACTCATTTGTAGAAAGGATCTTTGAAGATGTTATTAATTTGAGGTCAGACTTATTCCAATATGACTGAGGTCCTTAAGCAGAGGTGACTTGGACACAGGGAGAAGACAGAAGGAGACAGATAGCCAAGTGGCAGGGTAGAGACTGAATTATGATTGCCAGCAAGTTTTCACCAGACCACCACAGACTTCATAGAAAAGGTAGTCTTAGTGGGTAATCATTTGCTAAAACTCCTCAAAGCAGATGCCATAAAATGGGTTGGCTTTTAATAGTGGGAATTTATTAGCTTACTAGCTTAAAATTTCAAGGCTTAGAAAAAGGTCCAAATCAATGCATCATCAGGTGATGCTTTCTACCTGATGGTGATCCTGGACTCTTCTGTCACATGATAAGGCACATGGCAGCACATGCTGGTCCTTCCCTTCTCTTCTGGGTTTCATTGCTTTCAGCTTCTTTCTTCCATGGTTTTTTTATCTCTTTGTCTGAATTTCATTCTCTTATAAAGGATGCCAGTAAGAGGGTTGTGACAGTTTGAAGCTTTTGTGAATCCCAGAAAAGATCATGTTCTTGGAACTAACCCATTCCTGTGGGTGTGGGAGCCTTTGATTGCATTAGATTCTGTTAAGGAACTTTTCATCAGATCACTTTGATTAGATCACTTTAGGGCCTTTTGATTGGACAGGTTAGGTCTCTGCCCTCTTGGCTGGAGTCTTATATAAACTGAGAAGTGAAAGCAAAAATACCCAGAGAAAATGAACTAACATTTTACCCTGCCATGTGAGAATGGACCCCAGGATCACTTACAGCTGCAGAAATGTAAAGAAACCCTGAGAGGCTGAGAGAGATGTCTGACGCTGCACTCAGTGGAGCAGCTGAAGCTGAAGAGATGAGGCCTTGGGAGAGATGAGCCATGTGCCTGATCACCCACAGCTGAGCTCAGGGAGAAAGTGAGCCAGGAGGAGAAAGCAAATGCAAATACATACACATTATCAGTGTCCCAGAAGGAGAAAAGAACAGAAAAGGGGTAGAAAAAATATTGAGGAAATAATGTCTGAAATCTTCCCAGCCCTTATGAAAGATATAACTATCAATATCCAAGAAGAATAACACACCCCAAGCAGAACAAATCTGATCAGACCTACTCCAAGTCACCTACTATTATGAATGACAAATATCAAAGAGAAAGAGGATTCTGAAAGCAGCAAGAGAAAAGCAAAGCATAGCATACAAGGGAACCTCCATAGGCTTAAGTGCCAATCTCTCATCAGAAACCACAGACATGTGAAAAAAGTGGTACGAGGTATTTAAGGTACTGAAAGAGGAAAACTACCAGCCAAGAATTCTGTTTCTCGCAAAACTGTCCTTCAAAAATGAGCATGAGTTTAAAATCTTCACAGAAAAACAAAAACTGAGAGAGTATGTTACCAAAATACCAGATCTACAAGATATACTAAAGGGAGTGCTACAGCCTGAAAGGAAAAAACAAGGGTGAGAGACTTGAAGGACAGGGTAGAAATGAAGATTATTAGGAAAGGTAAATTAAAGGGAACAAAGAGAGACAATAGTACAATATGACAATGGAAAGCCAAAGGATAAAAAGGATGAAGTAAGTAATGCCTTTACAGTAATAACATTGACTGTTAATGGATTGAATTCCCAAAGGACACAGACTGAAAGAATGAATAAAAAATATGAACCATCTATATGCTGTCTCCAAGAGACTCACCTCAGCAGTAAGAATACAACCAGGTTGAAAGTGAAAGGCTAGATAAAGATATCCCACACACATAGTAACCAAAAAAGAAATAATATTGGACAAAATTGATTTAAATGAAAAAACTGTTATAAGGAATGAATAAGGTCATTATATATTAATAAAAGGGGCAATTAACCAAAAGGAAATAATTATAAGAAGCACTTATACACCCAACCTGTGTGCCCCAAGATATATGAGCATACACTGGTAAAACTGAAGAGAGAAAAAGACATCTCTACAATAATAGGTGGAGACTTCAACACACTGCTCTCAGCACTGGATAGAACATCTGTCCAGAGGATAAAGAAGGAAACAGAGATCTTTAATAATATGAAAAACGAACTTGGCCTAACAGACATTTATAGAGCATTATACTCCAAAAGACCATGATATACATTCTTTTGAGGCACTAATGTATCCTTCTTCACGATGGACCATATGTTGGGTAACAAGACAAAACTCAATACATTTAAAAAGATTAAATGTTATAAACACTTTCTAAGATCATATGGGAATGAAGCTGGAAATCAATAATGGATTGAAAAAGAAAATTATCAAATATATGGAGATCAAACAACTCATTCTTAAATATTCAGTGGTTCAAAGAAAAAATGACAAAAAAATTCAGTAAATATCTTGAGATGAATGAATCAAAACGTGAGACACAGCAAATGCAGTGCAGAGAGGGAAATTTATAGCCTTCAATACTTAATTTTTTTTTTTAAAAGAGCTTAAATTGAACACCTAACTGTACCCTTGGAGGAACTAGAAAATAAACAACAAACTAATCCCAAACCAAGCTGAAGGAAAGAAATAATAAAGATCAGAGCAGAAATTAATGAAATTGAGAACAAAAGTCAATAGAGAGAATAAAAACACTACCAAACTCATAATATGAAGCCAACATCACCCTATTTCCAAAACCTGATAAAGATACTATGAAAAGTGAAAATTAAAGACCAATATCTCTAATGAATATAGATGCAAAAACATTAAACAAAATACTTGCAAACTGAATCCAAAACCACATTAGAAGAATTATACACCACAATCAAGTGGGTTTTATCCTAGGTATGCAAGAGTGGTTCAACACAAGAAAATCAATTAGTGTAATAAACCACATTAATAAATTGAAGAAGAAACAGCACATGATTCCCTCAATTGATGCAGAAAAGGCATTTGACAAAAACAACATCCTTTGTTAGTAAAAAACATTCAAAATATAGGAATAGAAGGAAGCTTTCTCAATATGGTAAAGTGCATATATGAAAAACCTACTGTTAGCATTGTATTCAATGGTGAAGGCCTGAAAGCTTTCCTGCTGAGATCAGGAACAAGACAAGGATGCCCACTGTCACCACTGTTATTCAATATTGTGCTAGAAATTCTAGCTAGAGCAATTAAGCTAAATAAAGAAATAAAAGACAGCCAAATAGGAAAGGAAGACATAGAACTGAGGTTTGCTGATGATATGACCCTATATCTAGAAAATCCTGAAAAATCCACAACAAAAGCTACTAGAACTAATAGACGAGTTCAGCAGAGTGGCAGGATACAAGATTAATATGCAAAAATCAATAGTGTTTCTGTACAATTCAGATAAGCAACCTGAGGATGAAATCAGAAAAAATTCCACTTATAACAGCAAATAAAAGAATCAAATATTTAGGAATAAATTTAACCAAGGGATAAAGAACCTGTATTCAGAAAACATTGCTAAAAGAAACCAAAGATGACATAAATATATGGAAGGGCATTCTGAACTCATGAACTGAAAAACTAAATGTTGTTAAGATGTCATTTCTACCCAAACTGATTTACAGATTTAACTCAGTCCTAATAAAAATTCCCATCAGGCTTTTTTTGCATTAACAGAAAAGCCAATTATCTAAATTATTTAGAAGTGTAAGATATTATCTAAAAACATCTTTAAAAAGAAGAACAAAGTTGGCAGATTCTCACTTCTAGAATTTAAACTTTATTATCTATGTACTGTGGTAAAAACAGCCATGCTACTGGCTTAAAGATAGACAGATTGACCAATGGAACCAAACTGAGGATAGATCCTCATATCTAAAGTCAAGTGATTTTTGACAAGGATGTCAAGCTCACTCAGCTGGGCAAGAACAGTCTATTCAACACATGTTGCTGGGAGAACTGGATATCCACATAAAAAATAAAGATAGAGGGCCACTACCTCACACCTTATACAAAAATTAACCCAGAATGGATCAAGGACCTAAATATAAAAGCTACAACTATTCAATGAGAAGACCCCAAATATCCAAAATCAAATTAATGAGTTGTGGTGTGTGCTGATTTAAAATGGCCTACTTATTATTGAAATAATGAAAATACTCTAATAATGTTTGAAATGATGAATGCACAACTATGAGATTATAACAAATACTATTATTGTACACATTGAATGAATTGTATGCTTTATTAATATATACCAATAAAATAGATTTGTTTAAAAAAAAAAAAAAAAAAAAAAAGCTACAACCACAAAATTCATAGAAGAAAATGTAGGAAAACATCTTCAAGATCTTGGGGTAAGCAGTAGTTTGTTTAACCTTACACTCAAAGCATGAGCAATGAAAGAAACAAATACATAAATAGAGCCTGCTTAAAATTAAACACTTTTGTTCTTCAAAAGACTTTGTCATAGAAGTAAAAGTCACCATACTCAATGGGAGGAAACATTTTTAAACCACATCTCCAATAAAAGTTTGATATCCATGTTAAATAAAGAGATCATACAACTCAATGATAAAAAAGACAAGCAACCCATTTAAAAATGAGCAAAAGGCTTAAATAGACATTTCTCCAAAGAGGAAATAGAAATGGTCAAAGAGCACATGAAAAAATGCCCAATATTACTATCAATTAGGGAAATGCAGATCAACTCTACTATGAGATACCATTTCACACCTTATAGACTGGCCATTATTAAAAATACAGAAAGCTACAAGTGCTGAAAAGGATGTGGAGAAACAGGGACACTCCTTTACTGTTGGTGGGAAGGTAGAATGGTGCAGACTCTGTGGGAGACAGTTTGGCAGTACTTCAAGAAGCTTGATATAGAACTGTCATATAATCCAGCAATCCCATTACTAAGAATATAGTCAGAAGAACTGAAAGCAGGATGCGAACAGACATCTGTACACCGATGTTCATAGCAGCATTATTCACAATTGCTAAAATCTGGAAACAACCCATGTGTCCATCAACAAATGAATGGATAAACAAAATGTGGTATAAACACACAATGGAATACAATTCAGTTGTAAGAAGAAATGAAATCGGTATGCATATGACAACATGGTGAACCTTGAGGATATTATATTTATTGAGATAAGCCAGACACAAAAGGACAAATATTGTATGGTTTCACTAATATAACTAAAATACTGTGAGCAAACGCACAGAGGTAAATTCTAGAGTATTGGCTACTAGAAAATAGAATTGCGGGCTGAGAATGGGAGCTTATGCTTAATGTATGTAGCATTATTAAAAAGATTAAGTATAAAAGTGGGGAAATGAATAGATTTGACAGCAACATATTATAGAGAGTATAATTAACACTGCTGATTTATATATGTGATTGTGGCTGAAAGCGGTAGGTAGTCTGTGAACATAAATATCAATTTGAAAAAAAACCAGAGAATAATCTAGGGTATTTAGTAACATAGTGATTTCGGTGGTGGATGAAGATTTTGGTTAATAGTATAAATATAAGAATGCTCTTCTTTTACAAAGTGCTAAGAATATGGTGATACAGGGGGAAATTACAAAAATGTAACTTATGGATGATAGTTATCCATAATACTATAATATTTTGCAGCAATGGCAAAAGAAATTATTTAAATACTAAGGGACAAAAATAGTGAGGTATAAGAGGGTATGGGATTTTCATTTTGGAGTTGTGAAAATGTTCTAAAATTGACTGAGGTGATGACTGCACAACTCTTTGATGAAAATGAGAGCCACTGAGTATACACTTTGAATAGATAAAGCATGGGGATATATAACACACAGAATCCAGTGGTGGATGATGGACTGTGGTTAACAAGACAAATATGAGAATGTTCTCTCATAAATAATAAGAAATATACAATACTAATATAGGGTGGGTTGGAGGAAAATACACCAGATGTAAGACATGGGCTATAGTTAGTATTAATATTTTGAAGATGCTCTTTCATAGTTTATAACAAATGTTTCAGAACCACACAAGGTGTTGTTGGCGGGAAGATGTATAAGAGTCTTGTATGATAATATGATGTTTGTTTTGTATATTCACAACTTTTACTCTATACTTATTTATGTATATTCATGTATAACTGATATACTCCAATAAAATTTTATTTAAAAGAAAGAATAAAAACACCACAAAGAGGAGAAATAAAAAACAAAGGTCACCTTTCTTCCAGTTTGCAACAACACATCCCTCATTTCTGTTTTAAGGCCTCATTGGAAGTACCTTTAGCATCCATATTTCTTCCAAAATCTCTTTGAAACAATCTCGGCTTTTCCAATCAAGCATCTCACAATTCTTCCCACCTCTACTCATTAGCAATTACAAAGCATTTTTAGAAAACATTTTTGGTATTTGCAATAACAGCACTCCACGTTGCTATTAACAAAATCTGTTCTAGTTGGCTAGGCATATACCATAAAATGGGGTTGCTTTTAATAGTGGGAATATATTAACTTACAAGCTTACAGTTTCAAGATTAAGAAAAATGTCCAAAGCAAGGCATCATCGGCTGATGCTTTCTCTCTGAAGCCCAGCTGCCAGTGGTCCTGGACCCCATTGTCACAAGGCAAGGTGCATGGTGGCATGTGCTGGTCTCTATCTTCTCTTCCAAATTTCCTTGCTTTCAGCCTCTTGTTTCTATGGCTTTTTCCTTATCTGAATTTCATTCTCTTATAAAGGACTCCAGTAAAAAGATTAAGACCCACCATGAATGAGGTGGGTCACAACTTAAGATCCTACTCCCCCAAAGATCCTTACTTACCATAGATCCACATCCACGGGAATGGATTAACTTTCAATAAATAATTTTCTGGGGTACATACAGCTTCAAAGCATGACATGTTGACTCACTGATTTTGGACTTCTAGCCTCCAAAGCTGTGAGACAACAAATTCCTATTGTTAAAGCCAACCAGCTTGTAGTATTTTGTTATAGTAGCCCTGGCAAACCAAGACATCCCCCATTCTTCACTACTTGACACTTTTAACCTTCTGACTTTCTGGCATACTCTCTCCAAGAGCTGCAGAAAAATGTCATCCAACAGAAAGATGCAGGAATTTATCTGTATGCATAAGAAACCTCTCAGGGGTAGGATAACAGGTCATTGCAAGTATCTGCTACACTGACTGACCACCAAGAGGGTCCATACATGGAATACTGTGGCTCAGTATATTACATGACCTGAACTTACCCACC
Source organism: Tolypeutes matacus (assembly GCA_026826555.1). Lineage (NCBI taxonomy): Eukaryota > Metazoa > Chordata > Mammalia > Cingulata > Chlamyphoridae > Tolypeutes > Tolypeutes matacus. The sequence goes on from JAKSZT010054196.1 coordinate 3,590,114, forward strand.
TGTCTACTGGGATTTAGGGTTTGGAGATAATAAAAACACCATAGGTACAATCATCAATATCAAGGGCTTGGAATAAGGTCTGTCCTCCTTTGCTAGGAACTGCCCAGGTACTCGGGAGATTCTTGTTGCTCTATTAAAGAATGTAGCAGGACTCCCCAGGATAGGAATTCAATATTCTTTTTTTTTTTTTTTTTTTATTATGGGTAAAAATCAAAATTTTCACAATACATACAAATATTTGTAAAATGATATATAAATATATATGCATATATGTGTATTTGCTTACAAAAATGTTATTTATATATATATATGTACATATATTTTAAGAGGTGAATATTCTTTTGATTATTGTGTGGGTCTCTACCCATCAAGACAATGCCCCATGACCACTTGAACATATTCATATGCCTTAGAGTCCTGCCTAGGTCCTGCCCTCCCAACACATCCCCCCCATCATCAACAACCCACACCAGTGATCCTCCCCTGCCACAGTTGAGACCCTTCTGTGATTCAAAACCTTCCTCAAAACAAAGCCAAATCAACCCAAATTAATAATAAAATAAATTAATAATAAATAACAAAATAGAAAAATAAATGAACTTTTTCTTGTGATATTGAAATTTAGCCTAGTATTATATGTTGCCTAAGAGTTACCTGCTGAAAGCTTCCTTGTTGCTTAAATGTGGCCTCTCTCTAAGCCAAACTCAGCACACACTACCTTTCCCCCAGCATGGGACATGACTCCCAGGAAGAAGCCTCCTTGGCACCGAGGGATTATTACCAAGTGCCGACTAGTGATGCATCTGGAAAAAGACTTTGGCCAAAAGGGGGAAATATTAAATACAAATGAGTTTTATAGCTAAGAGATTTTAAAGTGAGTTGAGAGGTCATTCCAGAGGTTAGGCTTATGCATGTTTCAGCAGGATCTCATTGACTGACACAGTAAACAATGCCTCAAGCAGAGGGGCTCCTGAGGGCTCTAGAGATGTCTAGACACTATAGGTAGTGCAGACAATCTCAGGAATTTGTCACCCTGTTAGTGGACCTTTCTATGGAATATATGCTCCCTAATGTAACAGAGTTAGACTCATTTATAATTTCCCTACTCATGGCTCCTCTGCCCCTTTTATTTGAGCCTATAGTTTGAATGATACTCATTAATTATATGTCCCAGAGACTTAAATCTTCAGTATGTTCATGTGCTGGTTGAGCCTTGAATCTCAGCAGGATTGCAACCCGTACTCTCCAGTTCACTGGACTCACCCAGGACAACTAACAAAAGGATGATGATGGACAATGCCCATCAAAGAAAATAGAGAGTATCCACAACAGCAAACAAGACAGTTCTATCCATCTGCCCCATGGGATCTAAGCCCCTTTTCAATCAGAAACAGAGTGGGCATCACCATCCCCAAATCCTCATGATTGGGGGAATGAACAATGTACTAAACTATGGTCCTCTTGCTGAAGTCTTATATAAATGGAGAACTGAAAGCAGAGCTCTCATTTTACTCTGCTATGTGAGAGAGGACTCCAGGATTGCTTATAGTCACAGAAAGAGAAAAACCCCCAAAGTCTGGAAGAGAGAAAAGAGGCTGGAATCACTGGAGCATCCCGAAGCTGAAGAGATGACATATATGCCTGATTGCCTACAGCTAAGCTCAAGGAGAAAGTGAGCCTGGAGGAGAAAGCAGAGACTGGTTACCATTCTGCCTTGACATGTGACAGGAATCCAGGATCTGCAAGCAGCCAGCCTTTGGTGAGAGAGCATTTATAATGATGCCTTGATTTGGACATTTTCACAGCTTCAGAACTGTAATATTTTACCCTAATAAATTCTCATGGTAAAAGACAACACATTTCTGGTATTTTGCTTGGGCAGCATTAAGCAAACTAAAATACCTAAATTTTATTTGCCATAGTTATATCATTTGGGAAACCTCCTGATTTAACAGCTTGGAATGACAGGGATGAGGGAAATCCTTTTTTTTAAATTCCCGGTGGTTCACAGCCTGTTTGCCTTGAGGGAGTGATATTAGACAATTCAGGAGGAAAGATGTGGGAACTTTTCTGCATTTTATATGAAACATCTGCTTTCTAATATGGCATCAGAATTGTATCATCCTCAGTATGCTTCAGTTTGAGTTAAAAAACAAGTCATTTGTATCCCTTGGAGTCTCATGACTGATATCTCCTCTTATTCCAGGGAACATTCTAGCTATTAAGGGGTTATCAAATATTGTAGCCAACAGTCACATTTGGCTACTAAGCACTCGAAATGTGGCTAGTCCAAGCTGAGATGTGATGGAAGTGCACATACATACCAGATTTCAAATAATACATACCCAAATAATATAAAATACCTTATTAGGACTATTTTGTAGATTTATTACATGTTGAAATGATAATGTCTTGGCTGTATTGGGTTAAATAAAATATATTATTAAAGTTAATCAAAACATTTCTCTTTATTTTAAAAAATGTGGCTACTAGGAAATTTACAAGTATGTATATGGCTCACATTACATTTCCATTGTACAGTGCTTGGAAAAAGGTCTAGACTTATAAAGATATACTGTTGAATATAGAAAAGAGACTCTACACTTGGTCTTTTATTGTTAGACTTGGAAGAAGACCTGAATTATATGCTGGCTTTTTTGTTATTTAGGCTTATAGGTGCAGTAAGATGTTTCTCTCATTCCATGATAATACAAGATTGTCATTTTAACACTTATTATTATGCCCTACCTGGAAGAATCTGGAGTGAAGCTAGCATGTATGACTGGGCAGGGGGAGAAAAGGCTCCTCACTAGCCCAGGCTTCCCCCAGACAACCCCATGTGAATGAACCCCTCCTCTCTCTGTTCCAGGTGTCAGTGTTTTGGCTCTGTCCAGTTCAGAAACGAAGAATTCTGGAGGTGAGTCTACTCATAGCAGAAGAACAGGGAAAAGGAAATCAGGTTCTAGAATCTGCTTCAAGTCCAGGGAAGGGGACCATTTCAATGGAAAGAGCACTAAATCTCTGATGCTTTCTGCATATTCCTTTGAGTTCTCAAGTACTTTTCCCTCTTCCTTTATCATCACCATCCTTGTCCTCATTATGTAGCTCTTGCAGTTGTACCAGGTAGGATACTAAGCAAATTACATGCACCATCTCATGTAATCCTCATAACATTTGCATAAAAAGGTACTGATATTATCCCCGATTGACCAATGAGGGAAGTGGCTGGCTCAAGGTCACACAGCTGGTGGGTGTTGGAATCAACGTAAGACTCTGCCTTTTCTTTCCCCAAAGTCTGTACCTGCATGATACTATGTCTTAAGTTGCGTGCCAGCAGAAACAGACCCTGAGAAAAGGACTTGAGAGCAAGTCACTTACCTGGGGGGTGATTCCAGGAAATACCAGCTGGGAGTGGAAGTGAGATAGGAAGGGATGGGGCCAATCCAGAGACCTTTATCAAACTACCATGCAAGTAACTGGAGCTGGAATCCCTGGGGAAAATGTTGGACATAATATGGAGCTTGCACTTCAGAACTATTGCTCCCAATGGGCAAGGAAACTTTAAAAAAAAACTACTGACTTATTTCATTTATTTTGTTAGGGAGGTGGTGGCTTTCAAGGGGGTGGACATTGCTGATAGGCCACATCATGAGCAAAGAGGACTCTGGCAGCCAGAGAAAGCCCTAGTCAAAGAAATGCAGGTGCTCACAGTTGGAAGTTGGCTGTCAGGCAAGAGTGATGAGAGAATAGGATATGGCCGGGTACCAAGACCTTCTTTCAGTCGTGGGATGGATGAAAAAAGGATGCCGACAGTGTCTGGTACCTTGTAGGTGCTCAATGACTATTTCTTGAATGAATCCATGAGCAAATGTTTCAATGGATCTGTGTTCCCTGCAGCTTTTTGTGCTCCATGTCCTAAAAATGCCGACTGCCACAACCGTACCCACTGTGCTTGTCATAGTGGGTTCCAGTCCACGTCTGGGAGGAAATACTTCATGGCGTCCTATGAGCAATGTGAAGGTAAAGATGAAATCCACACACATCTTGGAGTTTGGAAGAGGTTAGGGGACATCCTTCTATGCCATATTGCCTATATTTGTCAGGGCTGCCATGACAAATTCCATACACTGGTTGGCTTAACAACAGGATTCTAGGGGCTCCAGGTTTGGGAGGCTAAATGTCCAAAATCAAGGTATCAGTAAAGTCATGCTATCTCCTGGACTCTGTAGCATTCTGGTGTGGCTATCCTCCATTACATGGTGATTTCTCTTTCCTATCTGGATTCTTCTGACTTCTGGCTGCTACTTCCTGTGTCCAATTTCCTTTTCTTATAAGGTCTCCAGGCATATGGATAAGGCCCCTCCTGATTGAATTTAGCCTCGTCTAAACAGGTGCTTTGAAGAGCCTATCCACAAATGAGCCCACACCTTAATAATAACACCTTCTAAGGACCTATTTACAAATGAGTTCACATGGACAGGGATGCAGATTATGATCTGAACATGTCTTTAGGGGGCACATGGTTCCATTCCTTACCCAAAAACACTGGTTACATAGATATATTGGTGTAAAAATATCAGAAAATGGAATATGTCAAGGCTGGATCATGACCTATAGATAAGTCCCTCTCTGTTGTACCCCTCCCATCATCATCAAAACATTCAATGGTGTTTGTGTAGAGGAAAGGAGAGATCCCAAGATTCTGGAATCTTCAAGTCTCAAGCACTGGGTTCTTTTTGCCTGCAAACTTCAAAGGGCAGGAATCATATTTTTAAATAAAATTTTATTGAGGGGAGCAGATGTGACTTAAGCAGTTGAGCACCCATCTCCCACATGGAAGGTCCTGGGTTTGGTTCCCAAGAAAATGAGTAGACAATGAGCAAAAACAGTGAGCAGACAACAGGCAAAAAAAAATACTAAAAAACTCTGAATTGTACACTTAAAACATGTGTGAATTATAAGGTTTGTGAAGTATATGTTAATAAAATTATTTAAAAATTTTATTGAAGTATATCATTCATATAAGAACATACATAAACAATATATGTATAGCAAAATGTGTGAATTTACTAAACAAAGATGCATATCATCATACAAAAGTACCATACATCTCTCCAACACCAACACTTTGCATTGTTGTGAAACACTTGTTACATATTATGAAAGAGAGTGTCGGTGGTAATGTCCCCCCTCTCATTTTTTATTTTATTTATTTGCATCTTCTTTCTTATTTCTTTGTCAGCCTACCTAAGGATTTGTCAATTTTAAAAATATTCTCAAAGAACCAACTTTTTCTTTATCGTTTCTTTTGTTCTCAATTTCATTTATTTCTACTCTGATCTTTATTATTTCTTTCCTTTGGCTTGGTTTGAGATTAGTTTGTTGTTCTTGTTTCTAATTCCTATAGGTGTGCGGTTAGATCTTCAATTTTAGTTCTTTCTTCTTTTTTAATGTAAGCATTAAGGGCTATAAATTTCTCTCTCAGCACTGCCTTTGCAAAATCCCACATGTTTTGATATGTTGTGTTCTCATTTTCATTTGTCTCAAGATAGTTGCTGAATTCTCTTGCAATTTCTGATCTGACACACTATTTAAGAGTGTATTGTTTAATCTCCATCTATTTGTGAATCTCCCTATTTCCATCTGGTATTGATCTCCAGCTTCATTTCATTATGATCAGAGAAAGTGTGTTGTACAATTTCACTCTTTTTAAATTTATTGAGACCTGTCTCATGATGCAACATGTGCTCTATCCTGGAGAAGGATCCATCGGTGCTTGAAAAGAATGCATATCCTCCTGTTTTAGGGTGTAATGCTCTATAAATGTCTGTTAGGTATAGTTCATTTATCATATTATTCAAGCTCTCTGTTTATTTTTCCTCTGTCCACATACTCTATCTATGCTGAGAGTGGTGTGTTGAAGTCTCCAGCTATTATTGTAGAGACATCTATTTCTGTTATCAGTTTTGCCAGTGTATGTCTTATGTATCTTGGGGCACCCAGCTTAGGTGCATAAATATTTATAAAAGTTATTTCTTCTTGGTGAATTTCCCTTTTTATTAATATATAATGACCTTCTTAATCCATTATGACAGTTTTATGTTTAAAATCTATTTTGTCTGATATTAGTGTCACTACTCCAGATTTTTTTTAAAAATTACTATTTGCTTGGAATATCTTTTTCCAATCTTTCACTTTCAACCTGGTTGTGTCCTTATGTCTGAAGTGAGTCTCCTGTAGGCAGCATGTAGATTACCCATATTTTTTGTCCATTCTGTCAGTCTATGTTTTTTGATTGGGGAATTCAATCCATTAACATTCAATGTTATTACAGTAAAGGCTTACTTACTTGGTCCATCTTATCCTTTTGCTTTCCATCTTACTGCCTTTCACCCTTTAAGTTACCTTTCCTAGTAATCTTCATATCTACACTCTCCTCCAAGTCTCTCACCTTTTTTTCTCCTTTCAATCTGCAGCACTCCCTTTAGTATCTCTTGGAAATCTGGTCTTTTGGTAACATACTCTCTCAGTTTTTGTTTGTCTGTAAAGACTAAACTCACCCTCATTTCTGAAGGACAGTTTTGCCAGATACAGAATTCATGGCAGATAATTTTTCTCTTTCAGCACCATAATTACATCTTTCCACTTTCTCTTCACCTCCATGATTTCTGATGTGAGGTTGGCACTTACTCTTATTGTGGTTCCCTTGTATGTGATGCTTTGCTTTTCTCTTGCTGCTTTCAGAATCCTCTCTTTATCTCTGATACTTGTCATTCTGCATAGTATGTGTCTCTGGGTAGGCCTTTCAGATTTATTCTGTTTGGACTGTGTTGTCTTTCTTGAATATTGATATTTATGTCTTTCATAAGGGTTGGGAAGTTTTCAAGTCATTATTTCATCAGATATTTTTTCTGCCTCTTTTCCATACTCTTCTTATTGTGAGACATCAATAACACATATGTTTGTTCATTTCACATTGTCATTTATTTCCCTGAGACCCTGCTACATTTTTTCCATTCTTTTCTCTTTCTGTTCTTCTGTCTTTTCCAGCTCAGATATTCTGTCCTCAATATCACTATTTCTGTCTTTCACAATTGAAATCTCCTGTTTTTGTGCCTCTAATGTATTTTTAAGATCTCATCCATTGTGTCTTTCACTCCCATAAGCTTTGTTACTTTTACTTTTCTTTGCAGGCTTTCAAATTGTTCTTTATGCTCACCCAGTGTCTTCTTAATATCCTTTATCCCTTTGGTAATATTTTCCTTCAATTCTTTGATTTGTGTGATTATCATTGATTAGTTGTCTTAAATCTTGTATGTCATCAGGATATTTGGTTTGTTCCTTTGGCTAGGCAATCTCTCCCAGTTTCTTAGCATGGCCTGTAATTTTTTGCTGATGTCTAGTCATCTGAATATGTTGGTGAATATACTCTGATGGTCAACTTTTCTCTCTTGCCTAGATTTTTTTCACAGCTCTTCTTTGTTTTTTGGTTCAAGTTATTCTGAGTCTTTAAAATTTTCCCAGTTTAAGTTATCAAAATCAGGCCTGGGACTCACTAACGAGGTGCAGATTTTCTCCCAGAATTTCTGGTTAAGAAAGACCTAAAAGTAGTTTTTCTCTTGCAGTCTACCAGCCAGCCAGTAGATGTCCCTCATCAGTGATCCATTCCATGGAGGTGTTTCTTTCAACCTTTGCTTGCTGGTGTTTCTGTTCTGGGCAGAGCCAATATTCAAAATGGGATCTGCTGGCCAGATTCACTGAAGAGAAACCACTCTCTTCCTCCCCACCATACCCTCCCTTTTCCCAGGGAGGAAGATGCAATGGGCCATGGGTTTTATCAAGGCTGCACACCTTGAAGGTGGGGGATGGCTGTCTTTCAAGTTCTTCATCTTTCTGTCTCACACTTCCTGGTCTGTTGATCCCTAAAGCAGGTCTCTTGGAGAACTTTCGGCCGTTTCTCCATTGTTTTTGTGGGATAGCTGAGCCCTGCCTGCATAATCTGACACGGGCTTCCTGGAACCCATCAGGATCATGTTTTTTTATTGGCCTATCCTAGAAGAGAGCACAATGTTGTCATATAGTAGTCACTCAATGAAAAGTGTGACTGATGGAACCAATGAATAAATTATTATTTTGGTACTCAAGCTTCACTTTTCTGTACTCCCATTTGTTCCAGCCAAAATCATCTTTCTTATTTCCACAAATTCTGAGGTCAACTTGAAATGCAAATGGGGAAATGCAGTCCTGAATATCATCAACATATTAAACTTGTAAATGCCTGAATTTATAGTGTAACTTCAGAAATTGAAGCAGAAAATGGTAGACTACAGAACATGTAATTATTATTTTATTATTATTATTATTTTAGGATGTAAACTTTTTATTTTGAAATATGTTCAAACTACAGGACATTAATAAAATTTTCCCATCTCCCCAAACAGAAACCCTATACCCATCATGCAGTAACTCCCTATTCCTCTTGGCCCCCACCACTGGCAACCTGTAATCTAATTTCTGTCTCTATGAGCTTGCATATCCTCCAATATTTTCTTTGTAGTTACATGGGGCTTAAATTTAACATCCTAAATCTTTAGAAATCTCATTTGCTTTGATACCAGCTTAACCTGAATAGTATCCCTCGACTATATTCCTATAAACCTCCATCTGCCACCATTATATAGCTCTTGCTACAAATTACATATTGTGCATTATCAGTTCAAAACCACAAATCTTTCATTACACTTTATGCATTTGCCTTTTAGATCTTTTTTTTTTTAAATTAATTTATTTTTTATTGTGGGTAAAAATCAAAATTTTCACAATACATACCACTATTTGTAAAATGATATATAAATATATATGCATATATGTGCATTTGCTTACAAAAATGTTATTTATATATATATAAATATATTTTAAGAGGTGCTTAGATTACCGAAAATATTACACGGAACCCCCTGGGATTCCCATGTTGCCCACTTCCCACACCTCCCACCACATCCCACACAAACATCTCCCACAAGTGTGGCCCACCACCCTCAATGGACTTACACATCCTGGGGCCTTGCCACCAACCATAGACCACAGTTCACATCACAGACCACACTCTCTCCCACACAGTTCTGAGTGGTGTGTGCTGATTTAAAATGGCCTACATCCGTTGCCACAACGGTACTCAGGACAACCTCCAAATCCCAAAAAAGCCCCTGTATTTCAACTACTCGTCCCCTCCCTGCCCCAAAAGTGTTTAGTGGCCACTGGCTCCACCTCATTGTTATAATTTCTTCCATTCTAGAATCACCATATGTGTACAACAGAATACCATCAAGTCCACTCTAGCTCATAGTTCTTCCCCCAATCCTGAGGGGACTGGGATGGTAATGTCCACTCCACCTCCAAGTGAGAGAAGACTTATATCCCATGGATATGGTGGGTGGGATGATCCTGCCTGCAGATGCAGGCCCTCTCCATTCCCTGGGATGGCCATTGCCCATCATTGTCTCCTCGCCAGGTGACTTGGATGAGTCCATTGAGCTGTAGGGTAGGAGTTGCAGCTCCACCTAGATTTCATGCACACCTGGCACATAGGTAGGCGGGAGGCTCCAGTCTCTGGAAGTATACCTAAGAAACTCCAGCATCACATGTAGGTTTGAATAGAAGGGACTGGTGAACCATGTGCAGGGAGGACTTATTTGAGTCTAATTCTGTCACTCTCAGGAGCACAGATTCCAAAATAGAACCCACTGATAAGGCATCAGTCTCTGGGGCTATCCCCCCTTATATAGGACCAGGGTGTCTCCAGAACTCTCAGGAACCCCACTGAGTGGGGTGATAGGCACTTAGATGTTCTATGAGCTCCTACTAAGGTGTGCATAAGAGTTACCTCTGGGATGACCTCCCGACTCTCTTTGAAGTCTCTTAGCCACTTGAACTCATTTGTCTTTACCATTTCCCCCTTTTATTCAAGGTCTTTTTCCAGTTGTGTTGCCAGTTGGCACTTGGTATTATTCCCTAGTTGCCAGGGAGGCTCATCCCCGGGAATCATGTTCCACGTTGGGGGGAAGGTAATGCAATCATATGCTATTTGGCTTAGAGAGAGGCCACATTTGAGCAAGAAGGCAGCTCTCAGGTGGCAACGCTTAGGCATCCCACAACTGCAGGCTAAGTCTCAGTTACAAGAGCAAAGAATCACAAGGGTAGTCATCAATAAAAAGAACACATCAGTGGGTCATCCTCTTTTGACAGACACTGTCCCTGCACTCAGAGGACTATTGCTGCTCCCTAGGAGACTGTGGCAGAGCTCTAGAGGCTAGGAATTCAGATTCCCTCATTTATTGTGTGATTGTCCACCCATCGTGTCCATGCCCCATCATTTGATCTTTAGAACTATTTTGTATTTCTTTCATGTATATTCGGATGAACTAATTCCCATGAATCCCCCCTCCCAGACATCCCCCACCAATAATCCCCTGCAGTACCCATTGTAACCCTTCTGTGATCCAAATCCTCCATGATCATGTAGTCCATAAAATAATCAAATACATTTACTAGGAAAAAGAAACAACTATGATGAGCTTACATGCAAGAGACAAACATAAGGAAACTCAGGGAAAAAAAAAAGAGAAGGAAAAAAAAACCACACAAAAAAAATAATCAATCAAACAAACAAAAAAACAAAACAAAATATAATTAATGGATTGGGACATCAAAAAAAATGGGCAAAAAAGCAAAG
>JAKSZT010054196.1:3610848-3678842 GCA_026826555.1 Tolypeutes matacus
GGTTAATGTATGTCATATGTTGTTTTGTTTCTCTTTTTGTCTTTTCAGTTGTTTTTAAACTCTCCTCCAACTCTCTCTCCCTTGTTTTTTCCTTTCAACTTGTAGAGATTCCTTTAGTATTTCTTGAAATGCTGGTTTCTTCTTGACATACTCTCTTAATTTCTGTTTATCTGTGAATATTTTGAACTCTCCATCATTTTTGAATGCCAATTTTGCTGGATAGAGAATTCGCGGCTGTAAGATTTTTTCTTTTAGTGTTTTGACTATGTCATACCACTGTCTTCTTGCCTCCATGGTTTCAGCTGAGAAATCAGCACTTAATCTTATTGTGCTTCCCTTGTATGTGATGGTTCTCTTTTCTCTTGCTGCCTTGAGTATTTTCTCTTTGTCTTGAGCATTGGATATTTTGACAAGTATATGTCTTGGAGTTGGCCTGTTGGGATTTATACTATTTGGGGTGCGCTGTGCTTCCTGGATCTGCACATCCATCTCTCTCAATAGCGTTGGGAAGTTTTCAGCCTTCAACACTCCTCCTGTTCCCTTTCCCTTCTCTTCTCCTCGGATGCCCATAATGTGTATGTTTGTGCGTTTTGTATTATCGGTTAATTCCCTGAGTCCATTCTGGATTTTTTCTATCTTTTTGTCTATCTGTTCTACAATCTCTTTGATTTCAGCTGTATTGTTTCCCATATCACTAATTTTTTCCTCTGCTGTTATGTGTGTCCAGCGTCTTTTTTATTTCTTGGCTTGTGCCATTGTTCACGATCATATCCATTACCTTTTTAAACATGTTTGCTATTTCTTCAGTATGTTCTCCCAGTGTCTTCTTTATATCCTTAATCTCTTCCTTCAGTACTTTAAGCTGGTCCATGATATTTGTTTGGATAGCTTTGATTAGTTGTTCGATGTTCTGCATTGTTTCCTGGTTTTTATTTTGTGCATTGGACTGGTCCATGTTTTCTAGTTTCTCAGAGTCATTTGTATTTTTTTGTTGCCCTCTGGTCATCATATTATCTTGATGGGTTTGTTCAGTTGATTAGCTTTTCTCTATACTCTAGAATTTTATTTAGCTGTTGGTTCTGCGTGTGAGTTAAGTTTTCTCTTTGGTAGTTTTTCTTCTTATTTTATTTTCTTTCTTCTTTCTATGTTCCCTTGAAGCAAAAGTTTAGGGCCAGAGGAATCAAAAGATGTAATGAAGGCAGAAGGATAATAGTAATATTGATAAAAGTCAGAAGAGGGGCAAAATGAGACTTAATGAGATGAATATTTAACTTGTGTAGGCAGTGTAGACTACTAGGAAAAAAAATGGAGTTCCTAAAGTGGACTGGGAAAACAAATGGAGGAATATATATATGGTGATTTAGAAGGCTAGAATTATGAGGAGGGAGAGAAATAGTAGAGAAAGTTCTGAGAGGAAAAAGTTAATACTAAGAAATACTAAAAAAAGAAGAAAACAAAATAGATGGAATAGAAATTGACACCCTTGTGTTGTGGGTCTATGAAAAAATGTTGTATCTAAGAACCACAACAGAAAACAGAAGGCAGAAAGATGCAGGAAGGATAAGCGATAGTTTGTAATACAAAATCAATATATACAGTGAGTGGGAAATTACTGAAAAAGAAGCACAGCAAAGAAGTGACAAGCTAGCAGCACCTAATTTAAAAAAAATGGAAGAAAAAAGAAAGGGGGGAGGAAAGAGGAAAGAAAAGCAAGGGACCAGAAAGAAACAGAGAGAAACCAAAGATCCACACAGGCAAGCAGTCAAACAGAGCTAAGGGAGGTCAATGATTCCCCTAGGGTCCACGTGGATCCTTCCTGTGTACTTGTGTTTATCAATCAATTTCCCTACAGGGTTCTATATGCAGGTCCTGAAGCAGCTTTTAGCTATTAAACTAAATTTAAAAGAATTTATTTTTCATTTATTTAAGTGACCTTCTCACTTTAAAAAAAAATTTTTTTTTTTTAGCGAAATACAGGACCCAAAATAATTCCTCCTCTAGACCAACCCCCTTATGGAAGGACCCTAGCTGGGCCCGTGGAAATTAGTCAGGCACGTCCCACTTCCTGGACTCCCCAGGGTAGCTGTAGCTCTGATGTTAGTCAGTGTGGAGTGCTAAAGACGGCCGATTCTGCCCCTTATGGAGCAGAGCTCGAGTGTCACCGGGTTGCTAAGTAAATCAGTTTGAGTGCAGATTTGCATCTGCTCTCAGCCTGATGATGCTTCAGTTCGGTTTATCTGCTCCCCAAAGCTATGGGGCGATGCAGGCAGCCAGATCGATGTCTAAAAATAAAAAATACCCTTCCCTGTCCTCCAACAGAACCCTCCCTCTTTTGGGAAGTGTCCCTTCTTCCTGGCTCCGCAGCGGCCGGGTCTTACCCCTGGGTCGCTAGGGAAATCAGCTCCGTCCCCCTACCAGAATCCCCCCTCCAGTTCACCGGGTGCCGATTAGCTCATTTGTTCTGTTCACATAAGGTCCAAGGGACGCCAGGCAGCCAGATCCCCAGAAAATACAACTTTTTCGCCTGTTTGCGGCTTCAAGTAGCCGTTTTATTTTATTTTATATTTTCTCCCTAACTGCGGGGCTCAGCCGTCTGTCCCTAACCGTGGGGCTGCAGCATTAAAACTCATGAATCTCCACCATTTCATCCACGCAGCTGATCCGCGCAGATAGATGTCCCAAGCTTCTCACTCCACGTGTGCACAGCACAGATCCCCGGGCAGGACCCTGTCCACAATCTGCCTTGCTCTGGGAGCTTGCAGTTTGTGCCCTCCTACACTAACGCCATCTTTGCCCCCCCCCAATCTCCATGTAATTATTTTTTGAACTTTTATTTTGAAATGAGTTTAAAGAAAACTTTTGCAGTGAGTTCCCTTAACCCTTCTATCCACATCCCCTAACATTAACAATTTATATGGCCACAACTCAATTATAAAATGCAGGAAATTAGTATTGACACAAGTTATTTAGTAAAGTTTCATGGTTGTCTCCTCATTTCCTTTTTCTGTTCCAAGAACTATTTCAGAGTCCCACATTGCATTTAGTTACCACTTCTTCATCTTCTTCAATCTGTGACAGTTCCACAATCTTTCCTTGTATTTCATGATCTTGATACTTTTCATAGTACATTATATATAATCATTTGCACTTTGCATTTTTACACTTAACTGTACCTCCTAGTTATCACTCCAAATCATTTCATAGAGATCTTCCCCATTTTGTTTTCAGCTGCATAGTAATTGTTTGAGTGGATCCACCATAGCTTATTCAGTCCTCTCTTATATATGGAAATTTAGGTGGTTTCCAATATATATGGGACATTTGTATTTAGGGTGGAGATTTAGAAATAAGATGGCTGAGTCAAAAGGTAAAAAAATACTTATATATATCAATTACGCTATTTGCAGAAGGATTGTACCAGTTTGCATTCCCAGTAGCAATGTATGAGTACCTGTTTACCAATGGAATGCATTGTCATACTTCAAAGTTTTGTCAGTTGGCTAGGTATAAATTATACCTCAGAATAGTTTTCACTTTATTCTCTAATTATGAATAATCTTGAAATTTTTTTCATAGATTCAAGGGCCATTTTAATATATTTTTGCGTGAATTGTCTGCTCATGTTTTTCTACCATTTTTCTGTTGGATTTTTATTTCTTTGTCTCTCAATTTAAACAATTTTAAAAAATAAATTGTGGATCCTAGCCCTTTTTCTGGGGAATATGTTGCAAGTATTTTATTCCAGTTTGTAATTTGTCAATTGTCATATATATATATATACATATACTTATATATGTGTATATATATATACATACACATCTAATTTTTTGAAAAGATACTTAGATTACATAAATGTTACATAAAAAATATAGGGGATTTCCATATGCCCCACTCCCTACCCCTCCCAAATTTTCCTGCATTAACAACATCCTTCATTAGTGTGGTACATTTGTTACAACTGATGAACACATTTTGGAGCATTGCCACTAAGTGTGAATTATAGTTTACATTGTAGTTTACACTCTCTCCCACACAATTTTGTAAGTTATAACAAGATATATAATGACCTGTACCTGTCATTGCAATGTCAGTCAGGACAATTCCCAAGTCCTGAAAATGGCCCCATATTACAACTGTTTTTCCCTCTCCCTGCACTTAGAACCTCCAGTGGCCACTGCTTCCACATCAATGATAAAAGTTCTTCCAATGCTAGAATCACACTAAGTCTATAATAGAATAACAGTAAGTCTACTCTAGTTCATTGCTCTCTCCCCAATCCTGAGGATTCTGGGATAGTGATGCCCACTCCACCTTTAATTGAGAGGGAGCTTATATCCCACGGGGCAGATGGATGGGACTATCATGCTTGCAGTTGGAGATTCTCTGTTCCTTGGGATGGTTGTTGTCTATCATCATTTCCTTGTTAGCTATCCTGGGTGAGTCCAATGAACTGGAGAGTAGGTATTGCAACTTTGCTGAGATTCAGGGCCCAGCTGGTAAATGGACAGCCCAGAAATTTAAGTCTCTTGGACATACACCTATCAACTCTAGTACTAACTATAGGTTCAAATATAAAGAGCCGTGTGTAGGGAAATCACAAGTGAGTCCAATTCTGTCACACTGGGGAACATAAATTCCAAAGTTAGATACCAAACTCCTGAGCTGGCTGCCCTGCCTATAGTGTCTAGATGTCTCCAGGGCTCTCAGGAGCACCACTATTTGAGACAATATTTACTTTGGCAGTCAATGAGATCCTGCTGACATGTGCATAAGCATAACCTCTGGAATGACATCCCAACTCACTTTGGAGTCTCTTAGCCATATAACTTCATTTGTCTTAGCCCTTTCCCCCTTTTGGTCAAGGTCTTTTCCCAGTTACATTGCTAGATGGTGCTTAGTGGTAATCCCTCGGTGCCTGGGAGGCTCATCGCTGGGAGTCATGTCCCGAGGAGAAGGTAATGCATTTATATGCTGAGTGTGGCTTAGAGAGAGGCCACATTTGAGCAACAAGGAGGCACTCAGGAGGTAACTCTTAAGCAACCTATAATACTAGGCTGTTTCAATTTCAAAAGTAAAGTTTCATAGGTACAGTAATTAATATCAAGGGCTCATCAATGGTCCATCCTCAGGGGATTCTTGCTGTCCTATTAGAGAATGTGCAGGGCTCCCCAGGGTGGTAATTTGATATTCTTTTGGTTATTGTGTGAATCTCCTCCCACTGTGACAATGCCTCATGAACACTTGAACACATTTATATGCCTAGGTATGCCCCAGGTGAACCTCTTCCCATGTATCCCCCATCACTGACACCCCACATCAATGATCCTCCCATGCCACATTGTAACACTTCTGTGATCCAAAACTTCTTAAAAAATGAATCCAACAAAATATCCAAATACAATTAATAAGAAAATGAAATAATAATGATAGTTTTAAAGATAACAAATAAAATAGAAAATTAAAAAAAAATTTTGGAATAATAAAAAATAATTAAAAATATAAAATTAAAAAATATTTGACATTATGTCTTTCATCACTGTAAGATCTGTTGTCTTGTATGTACAGTGACATTTTCTTCCATTTATTTCCCCAGTGTCTTATTTTTTTCATTTTGTCTTCAAAGAAACGTTAGGTTACAGAAAAGTCATGTACGGAATATAGGGGATTCCCATATACCCAACATCCTCCCCATTTTCCCCTTTCTCCTACTAATAACATTTTACATGTGGATGGTACATTTGTTACAATTGATGTACAAATATTGAAACATTGCTACTAACCATGGTCGATGATTTACATTATGGTTTACATTTTGGACCATACCCTTTTATAAATTTTGATAAAACTTAACATGGCCCGTATTCATCATTGCAAGATCATGTAGATCAACTCCATAGTCCAAAATGCCCCATGTTCCATCTAGTCTATTCTTCCCTTTCCCTCCCTTAAGGACCCATGGCAACCACCAAGCTTCACTCCTTTAAGAACAAGATTCATAGTTACTTGCAACAACATTGAGGGCTTGACATACTGGCCTGTCCTTCCCTATTAGGCACTGCCTATGTTCTCGAGAACCTCCAACCACTCTATTTGAGAGCATAGCAGGACTCCCCAGGATGGGAATCTAATGATTTCCCACTCATTTTGTGGGTCTCCACCCACTGAAACAACACACAATGACAAGATGAACACTCACACACTCCTTAGAGGCCTGCCCCAGGTGCACTCTGTCCTGCATTCCCCCCACATCCAATACCCTAAACCAATGACCCTTCCCTGCCATATTTGCCAAAAGAACATTCCCAACATTGTAGTTTCAACCATATATGCACAAATCCCCAGAGTTCACCTGCTACCCACCAACCCTCCCCCAGTCCCATGGACAGTCCAACCCACCCTGCCCACCCGCCCCCTCCTCACAAACCAGCACCAGCCAACCCAATAGCATCACTGCATCACTGTCATGTCCATTCATTGCACAACTACACATTTCCACCTTATCATAAGTTTTGCCCGTATGGGCATTGGCTCACAATCTTCTTCTCCCTTTCTGTCTCCTGTAAACCTATCTTCCAGACTCTAACTCTGTGAGTCTGCTCATTTTGCTTAATTCATACCAGTGAGGTCATGTAATATTTGCCCTTTAGTACCTGGCTTGCTTCACTCAACATAAGGTCTTCAAGATTCATGGATGTTGTTCCGTGTGTTAATACTGCATTCCTTCTTAGAGCTGAGTAATGTTCCATTGTATCTATATACCACAATTTGTTTATCCATTCATCTATTGATGGACATTTGGGTTGTTTCCAACTTTTGGCAATAGAGAATAATGCCTCTAAGAACGTTGGTGCTCATATATCTGTTCGTGTCATTACTTTCAATTATTCTGGTTATATAACCAGCAGTGGGATTGCTGGATCATATGACAATTCCATCATCATCTCCTTGTTAGTTGCCCTGGGTGAATCCAATGAACTGGAGAGTATCTGTTGCAATTTTGCTAAGATTCAAGGCTCAACTGGCACATGGATGGACCAAAGATTTAAGTCTCTGGGACATATATTTAATAAGTATAGTGCTAATTATAGGTTTAAATAGACAGGGCAGAAGAGCCATGTGTAGAGAAACTATAAATGTATCTATCTCTGTTATACTGGGGAGCATACATTCCAAAGTAAGGCCCACTGACAGAGCACAGAATTCCTGAGCTTCTCTGCCCTGCTTATAGTGTCTGGATGTCTCTAGAGCCCTCAGGAACCCCACTATTTGAGGCACTGTTTACTGTGACAGTCAATGAGATACTACTGAGATGTGCATAAGTGAAACCTCTGGAATGACCTCCTGACTCACTTTGAAATCTCTTAGCCATAAAAACTCATTTGTCTTTACCCTTTCCCCCTTTTGGTCAAGGTCTTTTTCCAGATGCATTGCTAGTTGGCACTTGGTAAGTAGTAATATTTTGATGATGCTCTTTCACAGTTTGTAACAAATGTTTTACAACAATGCAAGGTTTTAGCAGTGTGGTGATGTATGGGAGTCATGTATGGTGATATACATGTTTGTTTTTTAAGTTCACAACTTTTTTTTAAAACTCATTTTTATTAGAGAACTTGTGAGCTTACAAAACAAGCATGCATAATGTGTAGAATTCCCATACACCATCCTTCCACCAACACATTACATTGTTGTGGAACATTTACTATAGGTTATGAAAAAACATGATCAGTCTATTACATCTAGCCATGGTTCATAGCTTACACTTGGTATAGTTTTCCATACACAAATTTTACTCTACACTTATTGTTTATATATATTCATGTATGAATGATATACTTCAATAAATTTTTTTTTAATGAAAAAAAAAGTTCCTATTTACGAATGGGTTAAAACCCACAGGAATGCAAATTATGATTTGAATAAAGCTTTTCTGGGTACATGATTCAATTCCTAACAAATACCTTCCAGCTGTTAAAGCTGTTTAATTAGAAAGTTATTGTCTTATGGTGATGAATGTATAACTCTCTTATTATACCAAGAACCATTAATTGCACACTTTGAATGGATTGTGTGGTGTGTGAATAAAACTATTTTAAAAAATATTGTCTTAAACCTAACAGCAGCTGTCATAGTATATCTTTTAAATTAAACTCAGTTTGGTTTTTTAAAAATTATTATTTATATCAATGTTTCAAAGTACTCAATAAACACAAGATAATAGCTACAAGAACAATAAATCTGCTTTGGTCGTTGGTTACACTACCCTCCTACTCCCATTTTTGTTCATTACTTAATATTGAGGGGTTTGGGCTGACATCTGCTCTGACTGCTTCAGGCTGAGAAAGGATGTAGATATTACGGGGCAGAGGAATGGAGTTGATTTGCTTGCAGTTGAAGATACTCTATGTTTTTGGGGTGGAGCTGGTCTATCCTAACCATTTTGTTAGGTGTCCAGAGCATGCCCAAAGAACTGAAGGGTGGGAGTTGATCACATATCTACTGGGTTTGAGGGTTTAACTGACATATGAACAATCTGAAGACTTTAAGTCTATGAGAAATATACTTACCAGGTAAATTGAAAATTTTAGTTTCAGATAAAAGAGTAGAAGAATCATGATTATGGAAGTTATAAATGAGTATAACTATGTTATATTGTGGAAATAGACTTACCTATATTCCCACATAGGGCCCCCTGAGGGGGTGATGATTTTGTGAAGCCATATCATTTGCCTATGGTGACCAGACTTCACTAGGGTGTTCAAGAACACTTTTGTTTGAGGTTTTGTTTACTGTGGCAGTTTGTGAACTCTGGCTGGAATCTGCATTAGAATAACTTCTGGGGTGTCCTCCTGACTCATTTTGAAATCTCTTAGCCATAAAAACTCTATTTTATTTCATATTTCCCCATTCTAGTCAAGGTATTTCTCCAAGTGCATTGTTGATTAATGCATGATAATAATGCATTGGTGCCATGGAGGCTCATCCCTGGGATTCATGTCCCATGTCAGAGGGAAGGTGGTGAGTTTATTTGCAGAGTTTCACTTAGAAAGAAGCCACATTTGAGTAACAAGGAGGTTTTCATGAGGCAACTCTTAGGCACTGTGCAGTTTGATACTATTGATGAATTTCAAAAAGAAATATTGGATTTTGTTTATAAACTGGTCCTTTCCTCTGGGCGTATTAGAGTGTATTGGATTCAGAGGTTTTACTTTTACTTGATTAAATAATGATTAAGGCTTTGATTGGGCCACATCAGTAGGACGTTGCACCCCCACCCCCTTGGTGGGAGGTGACACACAAAGAAACTGCACTGCAGAGAAGGAATTTTGGAGTTTTAATGCTGGAGTCCAGGGAAGTAAGAGCTATCAGGCTTACTTCCAGACAGAGGAGCTTGGTCGTGAGGAAGGAGAGAGGGCCCCAGGGAGAGATGAGCCGTTCACCGGATAGTCTACAGCTGGCCTTATAGAGAGAAGCAAGCCTATGTTGGCAGCCATCTTGCTCTAACACATGGCAACAAACTTTGGTGAGGGAAGTAACTTAGGCTTTATGCCCTGGTAACCATAAGCTTCTACCCCAAATAAATATCCTTTTATGAATGCCAAAAGATTTCTGGTAATTTGCATCAGCACCCTTTTGGCTGACTAAACAGGCACTAATTATACTTCGGCTTACTTTCATCATTACATGAATAAGGTTTAGAAGTGAAAGCCTTAAGATCAAGGGTTTGGTTTATTGACCTGTTTTCTTTTATTAGACAAGGGTTATGTCATCCAGAGCTTATTGTTATCTTATTTGAGAAAGTAGCAGGACTTGTTCACGAGGAAAGTTTAATATTGTGTTAGGTAATGTGTGGCTCTCTATCCAGAATGCATACCTATGGCAACCAGGGTACCTTTATATTCCATAGAAGTAAGTAGCTATATACATTTAAAGTTGTTCAAAAGACCCCATCTGTCAGGACACCTGACTGTACCCATCTTTACCTTCTTACCAGAGTTATATAAATTGACAGGTAGTACTTAAATGATGTACTTGCCTTGTTTCTCATGTAAAGTTTTTCATGTGTACTTTCAGAGTTGCCTCAGAGTACAACAGTATACCTGACAAGGAATTTTGGTTGTTTCTATGTTGTATAGCATTTTTCTAAAGATAAAATATGCAACATTCCTCAACCCCCATCCCATTATTTTTTGTTAGAGAAGTTGTGAGTTTACAAATTAGTCATGTACAACATATAGGATTCCCATCAGCTCACCACCACTAACATCTTGCATTATAGTGAAATATTTGTCACAAATGATGAACAAATTTTCTCAAAATATTATTAACTATAGTCTGTATTTCACATTTGGTGTATTTTTCTCACCAACAACTTTATTATTAACACCATGTGTAGCAGTTTGATATTATTGATGAATTCCAAAAGTAGATATTGGATTATATTTGTAAATGTGTCTGTTCCTCTGGGCATGATTAAATTATGATTAGGGCTTTGATTGGGCCATGTCAGTAGGGTGTTGAGTCTCTGCCCCTTGATGGGTGGGGACTCACAGATAAAAGACATGGCAAAAGACCGAGTTGGAGTTCTGATGATGAGTTTTGAGCTGGAGCCCAGGAAGTGAACACATAGGAGAAGAACACAGAGGAAAAGAGATGGCTCTTAGACATGGCAGAAGCCCTGGGGAGAGAGACAGAGCCTGATAGTCTATAGCTGGCCTTGTGGACAGAGGCAAAGCCTAGAGAGCCTCATAGTCTACAGCTGACCTTGTGGAGAAAAGAGAGGAGCTAAGCCTGGAGAGAAGCAAGCCCTGGGAAGAGAGGAACCCAGAAAGCCTGAACCCTCACAGATGTCGGCAGCCATTTTGCTCCAACATGTGGTGGTAGACTTTGGTGAAGGAAGTAACTTATGCTTTATGGCCTGGTAACTGTGGGCTTCTACCCCAAATAAATACCATTTATATAAGCCAACAGAATTCTGATATTTTGCATCAGTATCCCTTTTGGTTGACTAATACACCATGCATTAGGATTGTTTATTTGTTATAGTTCATGAGAGAATGTTCTCATATTTGTACTGTTAAACAGAGCCCATCATTCACCACAGGCTCCACTGTGTCATACAGTCCCATGCCTGGTATGGTCCATCTAAAGTGTAGCCTGACCACAGTTCACATCGTAGACCACACTCTCTCCCCCCAGGATGTGTAAGTCCATTGAGGGTGGTGGGCCACACTTGTGGGAGATGTTTGTGTGGGATGTGGTGGGAGGTGTGGGAGGTGGGCAACATGGGAATCCCAGGGGGTTCTGTGTAATATTTTCGGTAATCTAAGCACCTCTTAAAATATATTTATATATATATAAATAACATTTTTGTAAGCAAATGCACATATATGCATATATATTTATATATCATTTTACAAATAGTGGTATGTATTGTGAAAATTTAGATTTTTACCCACAATAAAAAATAAATAAATTAAAAAAAAAAAAGTGTAGCCTGAGTGACTCTCAGTTTGACCATAGAGTTGTGCTGTCATCACCTCAGTTGATTTTAGAATGTTTTCATAGTTTCAAAAGGAAAAATATCATACCTCTCTTTATCCCCTTACTGTTGACCCTTCACACTGATATAGTTCCATCCTTGCCATTGTTATAAAAATATTACAATATTAGTGTTAACTTAGGCCATAAGTTACATCAGTTGTGTTTTCCCATGTTTCATCATATTCTTAACCCCTTGTAATATTTATGTACATTTGTTCTAATTCATAGAAAAACATCCTTGTGATTGTATTATTAACCACAATACTCATCCACCACTGAGTTCACTATGTTCCTCTAGCATTCTTTCAATCGACCTTTATGCAGTATCATTTTAAAATTTAAATCTCTGTTTTATTTAGAATTTATTCTTGAGAATGGTATAAGATACTTTTCTCATTTTATCATATTGTAAAGTTCGTCCTTACCTTAGTGACATAGCAACTGCATTTATCATATACTAAAGATTCATATGTCCTTCAGTCTATTTTTGGACTTGGAGTCTATCCTATTAGGTTATTTGTCTATTCATGCACTAGTACCACACTGTATATTGGAGCTTTAGAGTAGGTTGTAATGTCTGGTAAGGCTCATTCTCCCAAATAATTTTTCTGGTTATTCTTGCATGATAGTATCAACTCCACTCCATGAATTATCTTGTAGGTATATTTATTGGGGTTGAATTACATTTATAAACTAATTTAATGAGAACTGTCAACTTTATAATGTTGAGTTGTCCTATCCAAGAAGACATGATGTTCAGAGTATATTTATGAACAATGTTGGACAGAAGGGATCTCATGGGCAAGGGAATAAGGTATAGATCTAAAGAGTGAAAAACAGTATTTTCTCTTGATTCACAGATATTAATGAGTGTAATTCTGGCCTGGCAAATTGCAAGCAGAAAGCATACTGTAAAAATACAGAAGGAAGTTTCTACTGCAGCTGTGTCTTAAAATATCCAATCTTCAACTGGGTGGCTGATTTCTTTGCCTTTAATCAACCAGAGTGTTATGGTAAGAACCCCCAAATATTCTTTCCATCATGAAAAAAAGGAAGAAGAGCCTGTGTGAGGTCCACTAATTTCAGGCCACGTTAAGAAAGCAAGGCTCTGTCCTGGCCTTGCCCTTCATTCCTTTGTTGTCTTTGGAGATATTTTCATGGAAGGCCTCATCCAAGACCATGGCATCAATCACCATCTCTATGTAGATGTCTTACAAATTTTTTTAATCTCCAGTCTAGGTTTCTATCCTGGGCTTCCAATAAAGCTTCTCTAATTTTCTACTGTACTTCCCTATTTGTTAACCTCTCACTTACTTTCAATTAGATTTCTATGCCTTAGATATCTGCATATACACTAAAAACCATGAGTTCATATGCGTACTCTGATTTGTAATCCAACATCTAGCTTCCTTCTATATTTCCTTCTTTCCTTATTTTTAATTCCTTCTCTGAAAAGAAGAAACCTGGCTCTACCTACAATCTAATTACTTATTTGTTTAATCCTAACAAAATTCAATGTTTTTAGTTAGATAGACTTAAATTCAAGTCCTGCCTCTACCACTTATTGAACGACCTTTGATTAATGATTTAACTTCTATCAGCTTCATTTGTAAATGGGAATTATAATAATACATACTGTTAGTTATCTGTTGCTGCATAACAAATTGTCCCAAATTGAGCAGTTTAAAACAACACATATTTATTATCTCACATTTTCTGTGGGTCAGCAATCTAGGCATGGCTTACCTGGGACCTCTGCTTCAGGGTCTCTCACATCTTCAATCAAGGTGTTGGTTGGGACTGGGTCTCCTAAGAAGGATTAACTGTGGAAGGATCCGTGTTCAAGATCATTTCAGTTCCTTGAAGGACTCAGTTTCTTTGTTGTGGTTGGTGGGAGGCCACCCTCAATTCCTGGATCTGTATGATCCTTTAGCTTTATCATAGCAAGCACATGAGAAGAGCCAGAAAGAGAGTGTGAACAAGACAGAAGTCACCCTCCATTTTAACCTAATATCAGAAGTGACATCCTATCACATTTGCCTTATTCATTTATCTATTCATTAAATAGTGAGTCAGTAGGTCCACTCCACACTCAAGGGGAGGAGATTACACCAGATCATGACTATGGAGAAGTAGAATCCTTAGGAATCCATTTTAGAAATTTGCTTATATTACCTACCATTTATGATTATTGGTGCATATAAAATGCTTAGGCTAGTGCTAGGCATCTATGAAGCCTTAATAAAATTTAACTATAATGCTACATAATTTGTTCTATAACTTTTTGTGTTCCCTTAAATGAGATAGTATATATGAAGATACTTTATATACCATAATATGTAGAAAACTACAAGTATTATTACTTCTTCTCTATTATTGAGTACATTAACACCAATTCTTAGGGTACCCTTCCCTGCAACCTTGATGATTTTGGTCCTTCAGCTATATAACCCAGAGTTATCCTTTCTTATTTCTTAAAAGCATGTTTGGCCTTTTCAGTGATTTAGTTATTTTTTACTTAATGATTTTCCTACTGGACTGCAAATTGCATAAAGAGGCATTCTCTCCATTTTACTAACCTTGAATTATAATTGGCTTTTAGTAGGTGCTCAATAATTATTGTTGACCAGATTGTTGAACTGAAGATCCCATCCTAATTCCCTTAAAAAAAATTTTTTTTTATTATGTTCCCTTCTCACAGATGGCTCCCTTGTCTGTTTGCTTGCTGTAGCCTGCTCACTGTGACTGCTCATCTTCTTTAGGAGGCACTGGGAACTGAACTTGGGACCTCTCATGAGGGAGGCAAGTGCCCAACAGATTGAGCCATGCCTGCTCCCTGCTTATTGCAGCATCTGCTCAGTGTGGTGTCTGATATGCTTGCTGTGGCATCTGCTCATTGCAACATCTGCTCATCTTCTTTAAGAGGCACTGGGAACCGAACCTGGGACCTCCCATGTGGGATGTGAGTGCCCAACTGCTTGAGCCACATCCGCTCCCCCAAATTCCCTTATTAAATTTTCTACTTTGGAAAAAAAATTTTAGATTACACAAATATTACATTGAAAATATAGGGAGATTACCATATACCCCACCCCCTCTCCTAACCCCATTTTTCCCTATTAACTACATCTTTCATTAGTGTAGTACCTTTGTTAAAATTGACAAATGCATATTGAAGCATTGCTACTAACCCTAAGTCTATAGTTTACATTATAGTTTACACTTTGCACTGTACAATTTTATAGGTTTTGACAGAATGTAAAGTGGCCTGTATCAGTCACTGCTGTGTCATGCAGGACAGTGCCAATGTCCCCCAAATGCCCCATGTTGTACCAATTCTTCCTTTTCTCTCCCATCAGAACCTCTTGTGGTTACTGCCTTAATATCAATGTTACAAATTCTTTCATTGCTAGAATAATAAGTCTACTTTAGTCCATAGTTGTTTTTTCCTTCCTCAATCTTGAGGATTTGGGGATGGTGATGTCCACTCTGTTTCTGATTGAGAGGGTGCTTAGATCCCATGGGGCAGATAGATGGAACTTCCTTGTTTACAATTGTAGATACTCCCTGTTTTTGGAATGGGCATTGTCCATCATCATCCTTTTGTTAGTTGTCTTGGGTGAGTACAATGAAATAGAGAGTAGGTGTTGCAACTCTGCTGAGATTCAGGGCTCAACCAGCATATGAACAGACCAAAAGTTTAAGTCTCTTGGACATATCTTTAATGAGTATAGTGCTAAATATAGGTTTAAATAAAAGGCATAGAAGAACCCTGTGTAAGGAAATCATAAATGAATCTAACTCTGTTACATTGGGGAGCATATATTACAAGGTAAGGTCCACTTATGGGGTGCTGAATTCCTGAGATTGTCTGCCCTGCATATAGTGTCTAGAGATCTCTAGAGCCCTCAGGAGCTCCCCACTCGAGGCATTATTTGCTGTGGCAGTCAAGGATTATGAAATCCTCCCGAGATGTGCATAAGTGTAACCTTTGGAATGACCTCCCAACTCACTTTGAAATCTCTTAGCTATAAAAACTCACTTTCATTTAATATTTCCCCCTTTTGGTCAAGGTCTTTTTCCAAATGAATCACTAGTTGGTGCTTGGTAATAATCCCTAGGTGCCAGGGAGGCTTATCCCTCGAGTCATGTCCCTGGCAGGAAGGTAGTGTGCTTATATGCTGAGTTTGGCTTAGAGAGAGGCCACCTTTGAGGAACAATGAGGCTTTCAGAAGGTAACTGTTAGGCAAGATATAATACTAGGCTAAGTTTCATTTTCATAAGAACAAGGCTCATAAGTACAACCATCAATATCAAGGACCTAGTCTGTCCTTTTTCCCTAGGTTCTACCCATGTACTCGGGAGATTTTTGCCACTCTATTAGAGGATGTGGCAGGACTTCCCAGGATGGGAATATATTATCCTTTTAGTTATTGTGTGGTTATCTACCCATAGAGACAACACCCCATGACCTCTTGAACATATTCATATGCTATAGAGGCTTGCCCCAGGTGCACCCCTCCCTACACACCCCCCTCACCAATACCCTGCACCAGTGATCCTCCCCTGCCACAGTCATGAATCTTTTGCAATCCAAAACCTCCCCCAAAACAAAGTTTTAAAAAATCAATAGATTAAAAATAAGAAAAAATAAATAAAACACATAAAATACAAAAATTATAAATAAAAAAATTTCTTTGTGTCTTTCATCACCGTAAGATCTGTTTTCTTTTATGTACAATGACAATTTCTTCCATATGTTCCCCCAGTGTCTTATTTTTTTCACTTTATTTTCAAAGAAGCTTTAGGTTATAGAAAAGTCACATAGAAAATATAGGGGATTCTCATATACCCAACCTTCCCACCTCCCACTCTCCACTTGTAATAACATCTTACATGAGTATGGTACATTTGTTACAATTGATGTACAAATATTGAAAAGCATCACTATGACCATGGTCCATGGTTTACATTATGGTTTACACTTTGCACCATACAAAAACCTAACTGCACACCTTGAGGAACTAGGAAAGAACAACAAATTCGTCCCAAAGCAAGTAGAAAGAAGGAAATAACAAAAATTAGAGCAGAACTAAATGAAATTGAGAATAAAAAACAACACTAGAAAAAATTAACAAAACCAAAGCTGGTTCTTTGAGATTAATAAAATTGGCTAACCTTTAACTAAGTAGGCTTCTGAATGCTTATCTGGCTCTCCTAGCTCTGTTTTCTCTTAGTCAAGTTGGGCTTCTAACAGTTTGCCATCTATCTCTCCTGGCTTCCTTCTCTCCTGGGGCTGGTTAGCCACCTGTCTCCACCTACCTCCTAATGACCTTGTTCCTCTTTTTCCCAGGGAAGTTAGGCATGACAGCCTGCCTGAACAGACCCCCCCCCCTACTTGGGGCTTTCTCAGTGCTGTCTAGGGTCTTTTTTGAGCTTCAAAGCAGGCTCAGCTGGCCAAACTCACTGAAGAGAAACCACTCTCCACTCTCTTCCAGATCTTTCTTCCTCCCAGGGAATGCTCTTCCCCTACTCAGTTGGCTGCAGTGAGCCAGGGGTTTTACCAAAGGTATTCACCATGGGGATGGGGTATATGCACCCTCCCCAGCCACTGGGGTGAGCAACACACAGTTTTCATTTCACCTTTGCTTTTCTGTCCCTCTCCCTCCTGGATGGTGTGCAGCACTCTTCTGGTCTGCAGACCCCCAAAGAAGCTTCCTTGGATAGCTTTTTGCCCTTCTTCCATTACTTTTGTGAGAGTTGAGTTCTGACTACCTATTCAGATGCCATCTTCCCAGAAGTCTCCCTAGTTCCCTTTTAATATTCTATTATAGAAGATATTTTAGACTTCTTAGAAGGGAATTAAGGTGGTCTTTGTAAGCATCAGGGAAAAACCCAACTTGAGGAGGAAAGGAAAGAAGGGATGTGAGTTGGGCCTTTCCTCTCCCATATTCCATTTTAATGACTATTTTTCTTTCCTAGAGAACACCAGTGAGGAGGTACTATCATCTTCATCAGTGAACATTTGGGTGAGTGGGGAAAAGTCTGTGTTTGGGAAACAGCTGGTCTTTCTTACCATGCCATTCTCTAGCTCCAAAAACCACAACAGCTCCCTACAATTTACAGTATAGGGCATTTCTCTATTGGAAGTGATAATTTCCCACCCCATGGGATATTTGCAACACCTGGAGGCATTTCTGATTGTCACAAAGAAGGGAAGTTTTGCTATAGACATATAGTGAATAAAAGCCAGGAATGCTACTAAACATCCTACAATGCACAGGATAGATCCCCAAACAAAACATTATCTGGTTCAAATGTCAATAGTTTCTCCTTAGATTGAGAAATTCAGTTTCAGCTTTCATTCAATGATATGCATCAAACAACTAGCAGCTCAACCTCAGCCCTTCCCAACCACTAGTTCCCTCCATACTTCGTTCTTTGTAGGTTCCAGTTTTCTCATCCTCTAAGCCTCCAGGTTTTCATAAATAAAATGGAGCTAATGATGTGCCCTTTGCAACAATGTATGTGGTAAATGAGAAAATACAGGTCAGGTTTATAGCAGAGTCTAGTACCTTAATGAATATTTTTGTCTTCTGGGATCATCTAACCACACTTTCTCATATTTCTGCTTTCTTAAGTTTCAGTAAGTTCTCCCTAATTCATTTTATTTTTTTGAAAGAAAAATCTGAGGATCAATGGAAGTAAAAAGGACATTGCAATATTTGCTACCCAACTAATTCAGCGTGTTGAAATGACCATATGGAATGAGAGTTTTGATTCTCCAGGAAAGCACATAAATTCTGAACTTGACATAGGTAAGAAACCCTGAGAAGGTTGTAAAATGGTCACCATAAGGACTCCAGGTTCTGGCATAGTTAGGACCTATGGATGATAAAATCTGTTACCTCTCAGCATTATAGATTTTCCACATGGAAGGTCTACTTGAGTAGGGCTCTGCTTTCAAAAGATAAATTCAAGGTACAAGAGAATAAATCTGCTCTATTACCCTTTCCAACTTCTCTTAGTCTGTTGAAAAGTATTTTCAACCAAATCCCCCAGCATACCGTGGATGGGGCTATACATTTCACTCTAAGCAGTGCTTTAGCTGCATCCCGCCCCTGTTACATATGGTACTAGAACAATCTACACCTAGGTACAGATATTTGGTCCCTGGTTCAGACTCCCTTTTCCTCAGGGAAAGGTCTACACTGGGGTCATTGTTGTACTTTCATTCCAACAAGCTTCACTGAGGACCATCCTTATCCACATAAGAGGGTCTAACAGCTTTAAACATCAAAAAAGAAAGAAGAGGATAGCTCTAATTCCCTTTCTTTTCAGGAGGCTTCTTAGCTCCTGTATCTGTTAATTGTTTTAAAGAGCCAGATTTTGGCATTGTTGATTTTTAAATATTGTTAGTATATTTTCTTTTCCACTGATATCTGCTATTTATAATTTCTTTCTTTCTACTTTATTTGGATTAATTTTTTTTGATTTTCTAGCTCCTTGATGTGATTGCTTAAATTATTTATTCGCAGCCATTATTCTTTCCTAATATATGAATTTAGAGGTATAAATTTGCTACAAATTAGAGCTAAGCATTTAATTCTAAGCACTGCTTTAGCTATAGCTTGCAAGTTTTCATATATTGAGCTTTCATTATCATTCAGCTCAAAATATTTAAAATTTTTCTTCATGATTTCTCCTTTGACCCATGGGCTAGGTAGGAGTGTGTTTCTTCATTGCCAAATATTTGGGAATTTTTGAGTTACCTTTATGCTGATTTCCAACTTAATTCTTTTGTGGTCTGAGAGCATATGCTGTAAGATTTCAATTCTTTTGAATCTATTGACACTTGTTTTATGGTTTATCTTGTTGAAGGTTCCATTTGAACTTGGTTTCTGTATTAAGATAAAGGGTTTGGTGGCATAGTGAAGATTGAAATAGCATCTAAACAGAGAGAAATTTATTTCTTTAGCAGTTTGAGCATAATGAGTCAAGGGCTCATGGGGCAGCTCCATGGTAGCTCTATTCTCTGTCATCCTCAACCTTCAACTCCGTCTTGTGTTCCAAGATGGGTGCTCTAGTTTCACATTCTCTTACCAGCCAGTGAGAAGGAGAAAGGAGAAGTAGAGACATGCCTATCCCCTCTAGCACCCCAACTTCTGATCTCCCATCTATTGGCCTGAAAGTAGTTATGTGGCTACAAGGGAGGCTGGCAATGACTTGTACTTAACATAAATTTGGAGTTCTATCCCCAAAGAAAGAAGAGACAAACGGCTATCATGGACAATTAGCAGTCTGTGCCATAGGCCCTGGGGAAAATTTCTCATTTCTCCAGAGACAAACTCTGTTTTTTAAAAAATGTTATGAGGGTGACCTTTTGTCAAACTTTGTGTTTTTATTCCTGAGAGTGTCCACCCAAGGGGTTCTTCTCAAATGCAGAAAATCTGTTCCCAGGTAACTACTTCCTTGAAAAGCTACTAAATGGCTAGCTTCTGTTTCTTAAAAACTGTTTCATCCTCATCAGGCGTTTCAGTTATTCAAATTAAAATAAATATTTCTTCCCTTTAAATATACTGTGGTAAAGCTTAGCTTGTCCTCTCTAATTCCAGTTCTCTAGCATGGCAAGTCCTTTCTTAATCTGGGTTGTATAACCAGTGTAAATTTCTTAGGCAATTTAGACCATTTCATTCCCACCTGCCAAAGATGTGGGAGGGTATGCTATCTGGTCTACCTTGCTTTTTTTGCGTGCAGATGAAATCACCATGTCAGCCAAAGGGGTGCTGATGCAAAGTACCAGAAATCTGTTGGCTTTATAAAGGGTGTTTATTTGGGGTGGAAGCTTACAGCTACCCAAGGCCATAAAGCTTAAGTTACTTCCCTCACCAAAGTCTATTGCCACTTTTTGAGCAAGATAGCTGCTGGTCTCTGCAAGGGTTCAGGCTTCCTCTTCCTCCTAAGGCTCTGTGGTCCCAGCTTCTTCCAATATCAGCTGTAAGCTGGAGTAGGTGTCTCTCTCTCCTAGGGCTCATTCCTCTCTGGGCTCAGTTGCTCTGTTCTTTCCACAAGGTCAGCTGTAGACTATCAGGCTCTCTGTCTTCCTGGGGCCTCTGCAGTCTCTATTACTCTGTGCTCTTCTCCTGTGTGTTTACATCCCTGGGCTCCAGCATCAAAAACACCAACTAACTTCTCTGCCGTGTAGTTTTCTCTGTGAGGCCCTGCCCTACTGATGTGGCCCAATCAAAGCCTTAATCATTATTTAATCAAGTGAAAGTGAAAACTCTGAATTTAATATAATCTAATACATACAGAGGAACAGACTAGCTTGCAAACATAATCCACTATCTATTTTTGGAATTCATAAATAATACCAAACTGCTACACACCAGTAGTGGGCTTTTCTTCAGAAGAGGGTTCTTCAACAGGTTCCTTAGGCATGAGAAGTGAAAGGGCTCCCTTTCTTAATGTTTCCAGTCTATGAAACCAAGAGGTGCAATGAGACAAGCAAGAAAACTATTTTGGAAGCTGGAAATAATACAATGGATATCAACTGCATCCACACTTACAAAGAAACCATAAGAGGTACTGTGTCTAAGTCAGATTCTTTTGACCTCCAAATTATAGGCACTGTCATCTTATTTCTATGTGAGTGGGTCAAGTTGATAAAGTTTTTTAAATTGGCAGAGTCTATGTGGGAAATTGAAAGCTCTGCTTTGGCCACTGACCAAATTGGTGATGAAGTTGGGCTCCCATAAGGAGTATGTACTTTGGGACTCACACTCCAAAAATGAGATGGCAGTATATGAATAACTGCAGTTTGGGAAACACTGCAGAATGCTAAAGGAAATTATATGTATATTTCATTTCTGTGAATTAAATTATACATGCATGAAAAGGGGAGGAAAAGAGAAGGATAGAGGAGAAATAGGGGAAGGGAGAGAGGAAGAAAGAGAGAGAGAGAAAGAAGAGAACTAATTAAATGAAATGGGTCATCCTATATACTTTTCCACCCAATTAGATACCCCAGAGTCAGCTTAAGACAGAATATGGG
This sequence comes from Tolypeutes matacus, assembly GCA_026826555.1. Classification (NCBI taxonomy): domain Eukaryota; kingdom Metazoa; phylum Chordata; class Mammalia; order Cingulata; family Chlamyphoridae; genus Tolypeutes; species Tolypeutes matacus. The sequence goes on from JAKSZT010054196.1 coordinate 3,632,444, forward strand.
ATTGTGTGGTCTCCTCAGCCTACCCGAGGTCTACCTGCCCCTCTAAGAACGAACATTTTGCCTTGTGACACTGATTTTGATGCTTAAGAACTCATATATTTTGACAACATATTGATTAATATATTTTGCATGTGTATGTATGATGCATTATCATATGTATACATATACAAAGCTCCCCATTCCAAATCACATGCAGTGTATTGCATGGGCAATTTAAGAATTTTCCAAGGACAAATTTTGACTATACATTACGTTTACCTTATGACCCTCAAATATCACACACATGTCCCACATCTCCAAACTATGGAAATCATATGAAATTATCTCTCTTCTATTTTCTCAGGACAGAGTGCTGTTGCATTTATTACTTATCAATCTCTTGGGGATATTCTCAATGGATCCTTTTTCAGTGACAGAAGAGGAAGTCAGGGAGTGAAATTGAACTCTCATATTGTGAGTGGCACCATCGGTTTGGAGAAAAAAATGTACCTGTCTGAACCCGTGTCCCTGACCTTCCAACATATCGAGGTGAGCAAACCCAAGGACTGGTTCTCTGACCAGGGTGCCTTAAAGCATGAGGGTGAATTAGCAGGGTCCTGGCAGGGAACTAAACCAAGAAGGGATGTTGAAGTACCCAGAGTGACCATAGTGGGAATCCACAATCACATTTAAGCATAAAAAGGCAAAGGAGGAAGGAGTATTACCAAATCATGAGAACTGGGAGCATGGCGGAGGGATCTGCCTGCTGGAGCAGAAAATAGCCTTAAAGAGAAAGGAAGTAGGAAGGAAATACCTGACCTCTCTTTCTTCCCACCAATGCCTCTCTCACCAGCACCTCTCATTGGTAGAACCTCCAGAAGCCAACTAACGAGGAGTCTGGGGGGAGGAGCCTATAAGGGTCAGTCCCCAGAACAGTGAGATTGGCAGAAAAAGGCACAATAAAGAATTAACCCAAACAGGTCTGGTGGAGTGACACTCTTCATTACAAGTGCCCAAGATGATGGGATTTTCCCAACCCAGTTTATCCATGACTAACCTACCAAATTCAAATAATAAAACCAGAAAGAGAAACTCTTTTATGTTATTCTCTTTCCAGCCTGGTGGTGCAAGAACAAAATACTTCTGTGTCTACTGGGAAGGATCGAAGGAAGGGGGCAGCTGGTCGACCAAAGGGTGTCACTATAAGGGCAGCAACGATTCTTACACCAAATGCGAGTGCTTCCACCTGTCCAGCTTTGCTATCCTCGTGGCTCTTTCACCCAAGGTACGAAGATTCATGGTCATCTCTGTGAACCTGACTGTGTCTAGTAAGCTGTGAGGTCATCGTGTCCATATCTTAGAAAGAGACCCTAATACAGGCACTCAGGTGCAAGTAGCTTACTGGGGAGATTATTCCAGGAAATACTAGAGGGGAAATGGGGAATATGAAACAGGAAAAGAACAGTGGCCAATACAGGGAGAATTATCAAGCCATTTACCACAGTAGGGCACTGGAGCTTAATTCCCTATAGGGAACTGTGGGAGGCAGCATAGAGTACACACCTCAGAGTTTTCTTAACTGAAGGGTGGGGGATCTGGGGTATTTATACACCAACTCCCTTCAGTCATTTGCTGAAAGCTGTATCCAGGGGGCTTTAATTCTCTGGCACTTTCCATAGTCATGGGCAGAGTAAGTTCAAGTTAACAGAGAAAGCCCTTTGGCATTGGGGAGTTGAGTTGGCAAGCCCTACAGTAGTAAGGTCTGGGAGGATCTGGAAATGAAAGCATCTGTTACTCTGCAAGAGAGAGTTGCAGCTAAACCTCCCTGGTCTGACAGAAGGAATTCACTTGGCTATCACCAATGGCAAAGTATAATTCCCTGAAATTCTCAGGTCCCAACCAGGACTAGGATAACTTAGATTTAAATAAATATACCTAACTTCTTCCTCCATTTCTTTTTAGCTTCCATTCAGTGAGCCTTTACTATATAATAACCATTGTGCTGAGTGTTTCATATGCAAGACTTCATTTTATTTATTCAGCAAATATTTATCGAGTACCTACTATCTGCCAGGCACTGTTCTAGGCAATGGAGATACAGCAGGGAACAAGACAAATAAAAAATTTCCAACTTCATGAAGATTACATTTGATATCTGCATGTCCAATAAGAATACCAGTTATAAGTGGTTATTGAGAACTTGCAATGTGGCTAGTAAGATTTAAGAACTAAATTCTTAATTAAAAAAAAATTTAAATTAAAAAAATGAAGCAGCATGAAATGTTTTTTTTTTTGTTGTAGTTAAACACAAGTTTATTGTTCTGGTAGGACTACATTTCCTTTCCTCTATTGAAAATATAGAATCTGCATTAAGATATGTGTCACTTTAAAACATACATTGGATTTCAAAGACTTAACATGAAAAAAATGTCAATTATCTCATTGATAATTGCTTTACATTTATTACATATTGAACTAATAATATTTTGAAAATATTAAGTTAAATGAAATATACTATTAAATTAATGTCATTTGTTTCTTTTTACATATTTTTATAAACTTTTAGTTTGAAATAACCTCTAACTTACAAGATAGTTGTAAAAATAACACAAAAGCCATACAGAGAATTCCAACATACCCCAACCCAAATACCCAGATCCTCCAACTTTTTGACATATAAGTCTCAAATTATTTTTGACATATAATTCTCTCTGTACCTCTCTCTAGCTATCATTTTTCTCTCTCTCACCTCTACCTGTCTCTATTATAATCTTTCTTTATCAATCTATTACCTATCTATATCTATCTATCTTCTTTTTACATATTTTAATTTGACTATTAGAAAGTTTAAACTTACGTATGTGGCTCACAGGGTATTTCCACTGAACATCACTGGTCTAAGGGTTTCAGTTTTTTAACAGCCCTGCATAGTATATGATATTTGTGCCCTCATTCTGATGGTGGGGAAACCAAGTCTCAAAGAAGTTAAGTAACTTGCTTGAAGGACCTAGTGGGGAAGTCCATGACTCCTCATCAGGTTCATAACTCCAGAGGTGGAAAATATAATGGATTCCTCCTTTCATGGCTCACAGGCAGACCCTGTGCTGACCGTGATCACCTACGTGGGGCTGAGCCTTTCCCTGCTGTGCCTTCTCCTGGCGGCCCTCACCTTCCTCCTGTGCCGACCCATCCACAACACCAGCACCTCGCTCCACCTGCAGCTCTCGCTCTGCCTCTTCCTGGCCCATCTCCTCTTCCTCACTGGCATCGACCGAACTGAACCTGCGGTAGGCAATTTAACCAAATTACCTCCTTGTCCTCCTTGTCTCTTGTCCTGAGAAAAGATGGGAAGAGAGGCAATAATCAGCTGTGAGTGTGTAGTGGGAAAAAGCAGGGTTTCTCATTTCACCTCTGCTCCTGTTTAATTTTGAACAAGACCTGAACTTTCTGAGAGGCCATTTAGCAAAGTGATTGAGTGTCAGACTGATGGTATCAGGTAGGATGACATTAGCTGCTATAATAAATAAACTTCAAAATGATAGCGGTTTAGCACAAGAATAGCCAATTTTTCACATGTGTTTCAGCAGAGGCTAAGTGAGCAGGTATCCAGGCTCTGTGCTCTACACTCAGGCTGATGCAAGAACTGCCACTTTTCACACAACTTCCAAGGTCAACCCAGTGTCCACATGCCTTATTTATCTTTGTATCTCCAGTCTTTTCTAAGTAAAATTATATGTAATGAATAAATAAGTTAATCGTATTTTTAATGCATCGGGATAATCCTCCTTCGAAAGAATCCCCTTGTAGCATAAAGAGGACTTTATATTCTAACAGATAAGAAAGAGATGGTATTAATAATGATGACAATACAATAATAATAAACTGTTTCCATTTTAAACATTGAGAACTGGAGACTTTGTGAATGTAAGAAACTTTTTATGGGTCACATGTATAATAGATGAGTCAGTATTTGAATCTAGATGACTCCAATTACAAAGTCTCACATGCTTATACAACTAACTGGGGTTTGGAGACAGACTTTATAGAGAAGAACTTTGTGATGGAGCTCAAATACTGGATTAGAGTTTATTGGTCAAAGAATAGAAGGAAAGGTTTTCCAGGTGGAAGAAATCATGGACCTGAAGTGTTTGAAGCAGGAAAGAGTGTAGCATTTTGGGGGAATAGTAAATGATTCATGTAAATGCCTCAACTCCATTCTCAGGCCATATAGACATCTCTAATTGATTATAACTTCTTACTAAGTCTTACAGTCCTCAACACAACATTCCAGGGAGCTACTACCAATCAATCTAAATTGGCAACCAAAATGAAACCCATCTCTGGAGACAGGGGAGAATGTTGAGGAATGGATGAAGATGGTGCTGGAGTCAGAATGTGAAAGGCTAAGATTAGATTTTAACATCTAGGTCAGGGGTCTACAAATTTTTTTCTGTAAAGAGCCAGAGAGTTAAATATTTTCAGTTTTGTGAGCCGTAGGGTCTTTGATGCAATGGCTCAACTCTTCCATGATAACACGGAAGCAACCATAGTTGATATGTAAATGAGTGTGGCCATGCTCCAATAAAACTTTATTTACAAAAAAAAGTGGTTGGCCAGATTTGACCTGCAAGCTATCATTTGCTAATTCTTGCTCTAGGCAATGGTGAGCCACGAAATGATAGAAAATGCAGTGGAAGACAAATTTAAGCTGTAGTGAGATTAAACAAGCAGCATAGAGAAATTAATAGTCTGGGTTAGAGTTCATGAAGTTATGAACCAGGGGAACTAGGTAAGATTTTTAAAATTTTATTTTAAAAATGGTTTTTGTATTTTAAATACACCAAATATGTGCATGAAAAAAATATCCTCAAAATCATACTACTAACTAGAGTCCATATCTTTCATTTGGTGTTGGGTAAGATTTGAGAAACTTTTATAAAGTGGAATTGGGCCCAAATGGATGTGGAAGTGGTGGGCATGGGAGAAAACACAAATAATGGTTTCTAGTTTGGGGGACTTGGTTGTTGAGTGATGATGTCATTAGCCAAACTAGAGAAAGAGGAACAAGTCTGGGACAGAAGAGATGATGAATTCAGATTTAAATGTTTTAGAGGTGCTGCTCAGACACTCAAGTTGAGACATTTAACAGACATGGAAAAAGGAGTTTTGAGCCCAAGAGAGATTGGGGCAAGAGAGTTTCCTGCATGAAGGAGGCAGTTCAAATACAGGAATGGATGTAATTACCCTGGACAGTGAGAAATGAAGTATATTACAGGGTGAGCTTTGAGGAAGACTTACTTTTAAAGACTGGGAAGAGAAAGATGTACAAGAAGACTAAGAAATGAGCAAAGTTAGAAGCAATCCTGGACAGATAGGTGTCCTGGAATCCAAAGGAGAGGAAATGTCAACTAGGCAGACCAAATTCTACTGAGAGGTTACATAGAGACTGCTGGATTTGGTAAAATCAGGAGGTGAAAAGGGAAGTTTTTAAATGAGACAAATGAATCTCCCTTTAAGCAGGGATTCAACAGGAAACTGAAACAAATTACATTGACCTTGATGTTCAATTTTTTTCATCTTTTTTCCCTTTATTAGAGAAGTTGTGGATTTAAAGAAAATAAACCACCCTATTATTGCCTTGGTGTAGAATATTTGTTAAAATTGATGATAATACATTTTATAATTGTATTATAATTACAAAATTACATTATAATATTATTTAACTTAGTTTAACTCAACTAACCCTTTCACTGTTTACATAGTAGTTACATGGATTTTTTTTTTTAAAAAAGAATTATTCTGTTACCATAAACACAATCTAACATTTCCCTTTTTAATCACATTCAGATATATATTTCAGTGCTGTTAATTATGCTCACAATGTTGTGTTACCATCACAACCATCCATTACCAAAACATTTGCATCATTCCAAATAGAAACGTTTACATTTTAAGCCTTAACTTTCCATTCCCTGTCCCCACCCTATCCCCTTGGTAACCTATATTCTAGATTCTGACTCTAATAAGAGTTTACTTATTTTAATTGGTTCAAAGCCATGAGATTATAGAATACTTGTCTGTTTGTGTCTGGCCTATTCATGCCCAATGTTGTGGCTTCCATAGAATTAAGGATATTTATTATGATGCAGAAGTTAAGAAAAAATATGTTTGTTATGTATTCAGTACATAAGGCTAAATCTTTTTTCCACCTGATCATTAGTGACAATTCCCTGCTATACAAAAAGATAGGACTCTTTACTGTCAAAGTATTTTATTACTTCTATGATATATTATTCATTTTATATATTGTAGGATTTGATATGCTAAAATTTTATTGAGAATTTTGTTTCTATGATCGTAAGGATAGTCAGCTGAGATTTTCTTTTCATGTAAAATCTTTGTCTTGACTTCAAAGAAATGTTTTTTTCTAATTATGTATTTTTAAATAGGGAAGTTGTGTGCTTACAAAGCAATCATGAATAACATGTAGAATTCCCATATGCCACCCCTCCACCAACACCCTGCTAAATATAGAACTTCTGTATGATCCATCAGTTCCTCTACTAGGACACTAGTAGAACTGAAAACAGGGACGCAAACAGACATTTGCACATCTATGTTCATAGTGGCATTAGTCATAATTGCCCAAAGATGGAAACAACCCAAGTGTCCATCAACCACTGAATGGATAAGACATGGGTTTGATATCAGGGTAATGCTGATCTCATAGAATGAATTCCTGGAAGAATTTCTATAGAATTGGGAATATTTCTTCTTTATTTATAAGGGATATGGGTCTGTAGATTTATTTTTTGTGATGTTCTCATATGGTTTTGTTATCAAGGTAGTACTAGTCTTATAGGATGAGTTGTGAAGTGGTCCCTCCTATTCTAATTTTTTGGAACAATATTTGAAGAGTTGGTATTACATTTTCTCTAAATATTTGGTAGAATTTATTAGAGCAGCCAGGGATTTTCTTTGTTGGAAGTTTTTTTTTCTCTTAGTAAAATACAAATAACATAAAATTCACCATTTAATTCCTTTAAAATATACAATTCAGTATTTTCTTGTACATTCACAATGTGCAACCATTACCACTATCTAGTTCTAGAAAATTTTAATCACACAAAAGAAAACCCCATACCCATATCCATTAAGCAGTCACCGCCTGTCCTGGCTACCACTAATCTACTTTCTGTGTCTATGAATTTTCCTATTCTGCATATTTAATATGGTAATATGTGATGTTTTGTATCTGGCTTCTTCCACTTAGCATGGAGTTTTCAAAGTTTATCTACACAGTTATATGTATCAGTACTTCCTTCCTTTTAATGGCCAAATAATATTTTATTGTATTGATAGACCACATATTTTTTTTTCTATTCATCAGATGATGGATATTTGTTTCCACATTTTGGCTATTATGAATAGCACTACTATGAGCATTCTTGTACAAGTTTTTATTTGAACACCTGTGTTCAATTCTTTTTGCTATTTAGCTAGGAATGGGATTACTGGGTCATATGGTAATTCCATGTTTAAGTTATTGAGAAACCACCTGTTGGAAGATTTTTATTTAAAATATCATTTATATAATAAATGTAAGGCTATTATTAACACCTTGAATTAATGTGGTACATTTGTTATAATTGATGAAAGAATATTATTATAATTGTTTTATTAGTTATCATTCATGGTTTACATTAGGGTTCTCTGTTTGTGTTGTATAGTCCTATACTTTAAAACATTTTTATTCTAGTAACATATGTACAACCTAAAATTTCCCCTTTTAACCACTGGTTTGAATTTGCCATTCTATGTCTCCAGTTTGCATTGTATCTGTTGAAAAATCTGTTTTAGACTTTATTCTTCTAAATGTCATGTATCTTCTTTCTCTGCTACCTTTAAGATTTTCTCTTTTATCATTGATTTTCAGAAATTTAATTATGATCTGCCTTGATGTAATTTTCTCCATGTTTCTTTTGGTTGGGGTCATTGAGATTTTGGAGATTTCAAATATTTCAGTCTTCATTTCTTCAAATACTATTTGAAGAATAGTATTCTGGCCTCTTCCCCTCTTGATACTCCAATTACAGGCTGATTGATATTATCCCACAGCTCCCTGATATTTTATTCAAAAATTTTGTAGTCTTTTTTTTTTCTTCCCTCTCTGGGCTTCATTTTAGATAGTTTCTATTGCTATGTCTTCAAGTTCAATAATATTTTCTTCTGCCATGTCCAATCTGCTGTTTATCCCATACAATGCCTTTTTATCTCAGAGACTATATAGATTTTTATCTCTAAAAATTGCATCTGGGTCTCTTATTTATCCTCTGTCTCTCCTCCTATCATGTCTATCATGCTTTCCTCTACTTTTTTGAATATCTGGAGTAAAATTATGATAGCTGTTTTCACACTCTAGTCTACTAATTCTATCACCTGTATCTTTTTCTCTTTCTTTTGATTGATTTTTTTTTTTGGTTGGATATACAGGCTTCTTTGCATGCCTGCTGATTTTTTATTGGATGCCAGATTTTGTGAAGTTTGTTATGATTCTGGGGTGGGGTTTTTTTTTGGTATTCCTTTACACGCTTTTGTTATTTCTCCAGAACATAATTATGTGGAAACAGTTTTATCCTTTCGAGTTTTGATTTTAAGGTTGGGTAGGGCAGTGACAGAATCCTCTTTAGTGGAGGGCTATCTTGACCCTGGTATTGATGCAATACCCTGAGGACTTGACTTTAAGCCCCATTATCTTAACGGATCTTTTCACTGTGACTAGTAGAAATGCTGTTTCCTTCTCTGTGAGAGCGCCAAAGATTGTTCTGCCTGTTCCTTTCTAAGGGTCTTTCCCCAATCTTGGTTAGTTTCCTCACAAGCATGTGCTCATAAATACTCTGCCAGAGATTCAAAGGGAACTCTGCAGATCTCTTTCTCTCTCTCTCTATGGTCCTCTGGATCGCTAACCCTCTATCTCTCTGTCTCTATGACCCTCCCAGTTCCTCTCTCTGGTCAGCTGGATCTCTAACTCTCTATCTCTCTGTCTCTGTGACCCTCCCAGTTCCTCTCTCTCTCTCTGGTCCTTTGGATCTCTGACCCTCTATCCTTCTGTCTCTATGACCCTCAGTTTCTTCTCTCCCTCTCCTCTTACCTCTTCCTTTCTCTGAAGCTCTCTATTCTATGGTATTTCCCCCCCCAGAAATTCTATCTATCTTGATCTTCTGAAATTGTGAACTCTGTTTCATCAATTCTTCAAGACTGCTGGACTCTTATGTGTTACCCCTCCCTGGGCTATGGCCTAGAAATTCTCTGCCTGTGGTAAGAGGGAGCCCTCAGAAGGCTAACGTCAATTGTTTCATTTCAACGATTACTGTATGCACTATCTGTGATCCAGTATCTGCAAATAATTATTTCATATGTTTCATTTAGTTTTTTATTTGTTGAAATCTGGAGGGCACATCCAGTTCTTGTTACTTCAACATGACTAAAAATGGAAGTCCTATTGCCCATATAATTATGAGAAATCATAATAAATCAAAAAGTATGACTTGTGTAAGAGATAATGATTGTAATCAAATGTATTTTTCAATCTCTTCTGACATAAATAAACCAAAAGGTTTTTCTCATTTTATCAATCAAAAATAGTTTAGCCTCCATCATTTCCAAGTGTATAAAATTCTTATATGATTTATGTTTTCTGAATGCTTCACCCCTTCTGCAGAAACATCAAACAAACTTGAATAAAATACACATTCTTCTTACAGTTTCCAGACTTAAACATAATATAGAATATTGTTTATACTTCAGCAGGAGGTCATCTGTGATCTTGAAATTGGAAGATTTTTTCACAAATTTTAAAGAAGATTCTTGATGCATTAAATAAGGTCTATAAGCATATAAGTAATTAAGTTTGAAACAAATATTCTTTGTGAAAATCATCACAAACTAGTAAAACCTAGAATGGCAGTATTTCCTTTTGTGCTGATATGATCATTATATATATATATATATATTCTGAATTAGATGGTTTAGAAAAGTGTTCCCAAAAGTGTGATACTTGAGATGTTACTAGATTAAAATCAAACACATTTAAATTTTTAATTTGTATGTATTTATTTGTTTAGCTATTTTATGTATGGCGTGTGATCCTGGTTTTCCATCTATGGAAAGTGATATAAAATTGTCTTTAAAAAGTATATTTACACAGCAAAAACTATATTATATTGCTTATATAAAATACCTGGAAGAAGCAAATTCATAGAGACAGAAAGTAGATTATAGGTTACTAGGGGCCAGGGGGTAAGCGGTAGGGGAAATTATTGTTTAATAGGCTCAGAATTTCTTTTTGAATTAATGAAAAAGTTGGGGTATTGGATGCTGATGATGGTAGCACAATATTGTGAATGTAATTAATACCACTGAATTATACATTTGAAAGTGAAATTTTCCTTTATATAAATAAAATAAAATACTTTTATTTGTACCGAGGCAGCTCCAGTAAATGGTGGACATTGTTCTCCATTTCCTCATTAACATTCTGTCCTACATACAGACCTTGAAAAAAGATTTGAGTGCAGTTGGTTTATTTGGAACTGATTTTAAGAAATACTGACATGGGAGGGGGAAATTAGAGAATGGAAGACAATTATGATAATTCTGGGAAAGCAAGCTTAATTCCATGGGGGAGCTCTAGGAATCAGTTTGGAACATGTATCTCAGAGTTATCCCTCCAAGAGGGCAAGGGGAATGGGGGTATCTATCCACTCTGTCATCCATGGATTTAAGGGATGTTCTTATGGCATTTATTACATGGAACTTCTTGATTGCCCCATATTTGGGGTGAACAAACTTCAGTGGCCAGCAAAAGCCCTCAGAAAAAGTGTTGTCCCCAGGCAAGCTGTTGCAGGTGTTGGAAAATTCCAGACCAATATCCAGGAAATGATAAGAGCTGGGAGTACAATCACATACTAACAGTATCTGCTCCACTAACTTATTACCCTTTCTAGGTGCTGTGCTCGGTCATTGCAGGGGCGTTGCATTATCTCTACCTGGCCTCTTTCACCTGGATGCTTCTCGAAGGCTTGTACCTCTTCCTCACTGTCAGGAACCTCCAGGTGGCCAACTACACCAGCGCAAGCAGATTTAAGAAGAGGTTCATGTACCCTTTAGGCTACGGGATTCCAGCTCTGATTGTGGCTGTATCTGCAATCATAGGATACAAAAATTATGGAACACATACACAGTAAGCATGATGTGTGTGTTTATGGTGGAAGTGGTGTCCACAGTCGTTATGTGTTCTGAAACCAAAATGCTTTTTGTCAAATCCATGGCCCCACATTAAGAAGCTTTGAGCTACATATTCCGTATGGTTCTGAAGGGTAGATTGAATAGGTTGAATTAACCTCTAAAATGTAAATAATAATAATAATAGTAACAGCTATCAAAGGCCTATGATGCACAAGAGACAGGGCTTCATGTATGCAATATAACAAATCATTTTCACCATGACCCTATGAGTTCAGCACCATTTATTATCTCATGGCCATGACATCTAAACTTAACTTTTTAAATAAACTTTCCACTTAGAAAGAGAATAATTACCAAATCAGTGCTCTGAATAACCATGCTTTACTACATCACTAAAGAAGTTTCCTCACTAAGGAAAGCACTGTCTGAAACATTAAATTGGAGAATTTAATATTTTGACAATGGGGCTTGGGTTAGGAAGTAGTTATATGATCAAAAACACTGTATATAGTGCTGTCCCTCTTGAAGTCATCAAAGAGATACCCTGCCTCTAGTCTGAACCCATGGTTTACCAGAATGATTTTTGCAGCTATATTGGTAGCATAGACGAGGAGTTTACAAACTTTTTCTGTAAAGAGTCATATGGTAAATATTTTTGGCTTTGCAGGTCATACATTTTCTGTCACAACTATTCAACTCTGCCATGGTAGTGTGAAATCAGTCATACACACTATGCAGAGAAATGGGCATGGCCGTGTTCCAATAAAACTTTATTTACAAAAACAAGCACTGTACTGGATTTGGCATGTGGGCTGTAGTTTGCAAATCCTACATTTGAATAGAAGTGTGGGAGCTTTTCTGCTCACCATTGATTATTTATTTTTACCAGATCATACTGACAGTTTCTTTCAGAATAAGGTAAATTAGGTTACCTTTCCCAACCTAAGCCATGACAGAATGCAAGGTATTTGGACAAATACTCCACATGTGGTAAATGCTTAATTAGTGTTGTTGTTTTATGGTTGTAGTTAAATTATTATTGCTCTTTTCTTTTTCAATATAACAATCATCTTCATAATAATTACCTTTATTGGGCCTTAATTCTTTACCAGGCACTGTATCCACATTCTTTGTGTTATCTCATTTAATCTTTCCAACCATTGTGTCAGACACATTTATTCCTGAGGAAACTGAGAGTCGGAGATACATTCTATAAGTGGCCAATGAGGCCCCATTTAAAATCCAAGTTCTAAACTAAAAGGCTCCCGGTCCAGATCAGATCCTGTTATGGGAGTCTGAATTTAAGCCCTCTGGCTTTTTCAGAGGAATAGGCAGCTAATGCTATTCTTTCTCTCTCCCAACAGTTGCTGGCTCAAGCTTGATAAAGGGTTTATATGGAGTTTCATGGGCCCAGTTGCGGTCATTATCTTGGTAGGTAAACCGTGACAGGTATTTTCTGATTAATTCACTCAGGATTGGCCAAGCACAGAGAATGCCACCTTTTTGGGTTCTTCCAGTCAATACTGGAAAGTCGCAGAGCTGACCCCATGGACATCCTCTCAGTCCTGTGGCTTTCACTAATGATCTATATGCTGACAATTCCAAAATTTATATAGCCAGCTTGGCTGTCTCCTCTCAACTCCAGGTGTTTTCAACCTGACTCGCTGGCATCTATACTTGACTATTTCATAGGCATCATGAAATTTGCATGTTCAAAACAGAACTCTTGATTCAAAATCTTCTTCCAAATTGGTCCTTCCTCAATCAGTCAATGACATTTTTTTCCTTCTGCTTCTTAGTTTAATAACCCTGGAGTAACCTTGATGCCATTCCTTCTCTCATGCACCACATACAATTCATCGGCAAATCCTGTTGGTCCACCTTTAAATATTCAGAATCTATCCACCACTCCTTCCCACTTCTGCGTCTGTGACCCATGTCCAAGCCAACATCATTTATAACTAAGCAGTAGAGTCCTTGTTGGTCTTACTACTCTGGTCCCTCCCCCTAAGCCAGATGGAACCTATTATAATATAAATTTCCCTGGCTCTAACACCTCCAGTGGTTTCCCATTTCACTTTGAGAAGAGGCCAAAGTCCATTCAGTGCCCTGCATACATTATATGATCTGCTCTCCTTCCATTGCCTCTCTGCCCTCATTCTCTCCCACTCTACCTCTAGCTTATTCTTCTCCATCCACACTGGCCTCCCTGTTCTCCCTTGAACACACCACAGAGTCCAACTTCTAAGCTTTTGCTCTGTTGTTTCTCTGCCTGGAACATCCTTCACCAGATACTCACATGGTGCTTTCTCATCTCCTTATGACCTATGCTCAAAGGTCATAATTTCCATATGGCCTTCCCTGACCCACATTTACCTCAAGATTTATCATCTCTCCTCATACTTTACTTTTCTCCATAGCACTTTCACCTTCTCATATACTATATAGGGAACATATATAATATTTAGTGCCTGTATCTTTCAATGGGAACTAAGTTCCGTGATTGTATCTTTCTTGTTGACTGCTATATCCCATCAGCACATGGTCAACATTGAATAAATAAGTACTAAATTTATGAAATTAAATGGATGATGTACATTCCTTATCTCTAGGTCTGGAGTTTCCTCTCCATACTTCATTCTCAAAAACTAATTTATAATGTTAAGTATTATATGTCTCAATAACACAAATAATATGTGTAAATGTTCTTATAAAGATTCCATTAGACAAAGTGATATATAGTCTTTGCTTCACCAAAGACTATATATAATTTTATATTTGCATAAATATAATCACATTGTACAGGTTTTTTGTATCTTACTTTAAAATCTCTGAGATCTTCCCATGAATAAGACCCATGCCATTCTTTCTTGTATCTGCCTAAGAGGCCATTGTATAATTGCACCATAGTTTACTTAACTGGGATCCTAGTAACAAACATTTTGTTTGTTCCTATCTTTCTCTGTTAGAAATGTTTCAGTGAACATCTTTTCATATGCTCTTTAAAGACTCCTAAGATACCTAGATTTAGAATTGCTGGGTTGAAGGGCACATGTTTAAAATTTTAATATATTGCCAAATTGTCCTTAAAGAAGGCACATAAAATCAGGTAATTTGAGAGCAAGTCTAAATGCTCAGCACCTGTCCATAGGTATGGACAAAGCACAGGTCTTCAAATGGGAGATTTGCTATAAAATTGCATTATTGATCAATCACAAAGTCTGCTACACCATCTGTTACTCCGATGTAATATAACACTTTGCTGGAGATTCTTTAAGAAATCCTGTGTTCATTCGTTCAACAAATATTTAGCCATTTTCTACTCTGCATGGGGTGACATGTCTTCCTGTTTTTCAGGGGCTTTCTGATTAAATTTATGTCCTTGTATAAATATTAATAGTACTCTTTCATTTTCAAAGTGTCCTAGTTTGAATGATAAATTATACGGTCACCCTAATGACCACCAAGTGCTTCATAAAAGACAAGTGCATCTGTCTATACCCTCCTCACTGAAGCCTGTGTCTTTTGGGAAATGTTACTTAGATCTACTTCAAATTTGATTTCTAAGTAACAGCTTCAAAAAAGCCAAGTCAATATTTCATACTTTTTCCACAGATAAACTTGGTGTTCTATGTCATAATTTTGTGGATTTTGAAGAGCAAAATTTCTTCCCTCAATAAAGAAGTTTCCACCATTCAAGACACCAGGTAGGAAGGCATTAGAATCAGTGGTACCCACAGATTTGTCCTTAGGACATGTTTCTACAGGAACACTCTGGGAAAGAAAAAAAAAACATACAAAAATATTATATAGATTTTCCTGGTACTAGATGAAGAGTAGGTGAGGGACAACTTGTAAAAGAATTGAATGCTGTGATATTTCAAGTGACAATGCAATTTCTCATTTGTTTATTCAACAAATATCCATCAGGTATCTCCTTTGTGTGACATGCTGTTCATTAATGCCAAGAGTACAAATATTATCCATTCCCCTCCCCTCCCTTGAGTCCACCTCTGTCTGGATTCCATTCTCTTTGGTTATAGCAACTTAATTATTATGGGTGATGATCCAAACTATTAAAAATAATCATAACAACAACTGATTTAACTAAAGGAATTTGATAGATGATAAACATTTACGAATATTATTTCACTGAATGCTCACAACACAAACCCATGCAGTGATGAGTGCTACTAATACCTCATTAATCAGAAAAGCAAACTGTTTATCTAACCCAAGTGTGGGTTAGTAACTTGCATTGGTGAGTCCTGAAGAGAAGACTTAAAGGAATATCTTTCCAACTTCAGACCCTGGTTTTGACTCCTCTTCTACCATCCCAACCTAACACGTCTGAGCCTCAGTTTCCTCATTGTTGGAGGGACCAAGTGTCACTATGCTTGGTGCTTCTCCATCATCCTTCCACATGTGTGAGCCTGAGTTCAGTCCACACACACATATTCACACATACTTAAACCTATTGGTTCTTCCAACCAGTTGACATCAACAACCCCACTCCATTGTTCCAAACACGACTTCTGTTTGAAGAAACCCAACATTAGATTGTGTTTTGAAATCACTATAGCAAACAATCCAAATGTTTCAATGCAAGTGCCCAGAAGTTGCTTTCTACAAGTCTTCCAATAAGTTCAGGTAGAAGATTTTGCATATAAATCATTTCCAGGAGTGGGAGTGTCATAGTTTGCCAGAACTGCTATCACAAATGCAACAAACTGGTTTTGGCTTAATAACAGGAATGCAGGGGCTCAAGTTTTTGATGCTAGAGGAAGTCCAAAATCAAGATTTAGGCAAGCGTTGCTTTCTCCTGGAGTTTGTAGCATTCTGATGCTGGCTGTCAACAATCTTGGCTTGTCTCTGCTTCCCATCACATTGCAATGTCCTTTCCTTTCTGTCTGCTGTGACTTATGTGTTCTCTTTATAAGGCCTCCAGTAATATGGATAGAAGCTCAACTTGATTTAGTAGGTCACACCTAACTAGGACCTTCAAAGATCTTGTTTACAAATAAGTCTACACCTTAACATATTTAAATATACTAATTACAATGAGTTCTACACCCTCAGGGACATGGATTAAGATTAAGATCATGTCTTTTCTGGAGAACATTATTCAATATACGGGGTAGAAATTGTTACTCTCAGTGGTGGTGATTGCAAACATGGGTTTTGCCTCATCCTCAAGCTTACACATGACTGTGTAAAACACTGAACCACTTGAGGTGGTTGCAAGTTTAAATAAGGTGGTGCATCCAAGTGTTTAGGACAGGGCCCATCATGAAGTAGGTGCCAAATAAATGCTGGTTATTATTACTTTTTATTTTTCAGAGTTATGACATTTAAAGCCATTGCTCAACTATTTATCCTGGGATGTTCTTGGGGCCTTGGCTTTTTCATGGTTGAAGAAGTAGGGAAGATGGTTGGATTAGTCATTGCCTACGCATTCACCATCATCAATGTCCTGCAGGGGGTTTTGCTCTTTGTGGTACACTGTCTCCTTAATCGCCAGGTAAGACTAATTATTTCCTCGCTTGCCAGCCTAGTCCCAAAGTTTTATTGAATGGAAGCTCATAGTCTTTCCCTACCCTGACCCTTTATATTTGTATTTTGGGGTTGTCTTGATCCTGGGAAGAGGGTGTGGGTGCTGTTTGAGTCTGCTCTGTGCTCTGGGTTTCATTCATTCATCATCCCAATGTATCTCTTAAGAGTATTGTATCAGTCTGGAAAATGTAGGTTATGCTGTGGTAACAAACAGCCCTCCCCTAATATAATTTATTATTAACAACAATAAAATTTGTTTATTGATTATGCTACATAGCTGTAGCTTTCATAGTTTGTCCACTTGCAAGCTTTGTGCTTTTTTACATCATATTTGCTATGGGGTCAAGGCTGAAGGGGCAGCTCCTTATGTAGAATGCTGATAGTAAGGAGATCATGGTGAAGCATAACTTCATCCTCTTATAGCAAGTAATGTGGTCTTACATGAGTTGATCAAGAGGGGATGAGTAATCTTCTAATAGTGAGGTGTACTGTAGGGCTTTATCCTTTGCTAAGGTGTACCTTCTTCATCAGATTGATATAGGATTAAATGACATATTGCATGCAAATTGTCTTGAACATAACTAATATTCAACAAATGGTAGACTTAATCATCCTCCTCCTCATCTTCAGCATCATCATCCTCATTATCATCACTATCATCACCATTATCACCATCACCACTACAGTGATAATCACTTTCATCACCACCATCATAATCAATTTCATCATCATCATCATGATCATCATCACCTTCATCATCACTACCTATAGAGTACCTATAGTTTCTGGAATCCTTTTCTACAGCTGAAGAAGTTGAATTTAAATAAAATGAATCAGCTGAGCATGGCCAAGATTATACAGAAAACCACTGAAAGAGTAGTAGAGAGTAGGGCTCAGCTTCTGTACCTTTAGTCTCACATTTTAGGGCCCTTTCCCCTGAACCAAGCTCTGGATGTAACCCAAACCTCTATATTCCTCATACTTCCAGGTACGAATGGAATACAAGAAATGGTTTAGTGGGAAGCGAAAAGGGGTAGTAACTGAAAGCACTGAGCTGTCACGCTCTGCTACCCACACCAAAATGGTAAGATCAGACACTCTACTGAGCCATGCACTTGTGGACCAACATCTCCTGCTACCATTAGTTTCCTGAACCCTTGATGTGAAAAAAGAGAGATTATATTAGGTTCTTGCAATTATTCAGCTGACATTTGTGTTTCCTATGAGAGCAACACCAAGAGATCTTCCTTCCTACTTCCTCCATTCTTTCCTTTCCCTTTTTTTCTCTCTCTACTCCCTTCTCTCTCCTTCCCTCCCTCCTTCCCCACTCTCTTTTTTCCTCTACGGTCTCTCTTTTTCTTCCTTCCTTCCTCCCTTCCTTCCATCCTTCCTTCTCTTTCTCTTTAATTATTTTTCTCTTTCTCTCACACTTTCTCTCTTTATCTCTTTCCTTCTTTCTCAGTCCTTCCACAAATATCCAAAGGAACTTCAACCAAATCTCAACAATCATTTAACAAATACTCATTGAGTGTCTACTACTTGCAAGACACTGTTTGAGGTGCTGGAGAAGCAACCATGGACACAACTTTCAAAAATCCTTGCCATTGTGGACCTGACATTATGGTAGGGAGGAAGCAGAGAATAAAGCACACAAAACAAATTATTTAGTCTGTTAGAGAGTGATACATGCTATGAAAAAAAATAGATCAGGGAGGAGAAATCAGAAGTCCATGGCATGGAAGCACAATTTAATATATGGTGGCCACAATAGGCCTTAATGAGAAGATGACATTTTAGTAAAGACCTCAAGGGTGTATATAGTTAAAAAACTGCACTGATTGGTTACATTATCTAGATTGGAAAATGGTGAATAGACTCTCTCTTAGGTTGCCAAATGGCTGCCGATGTAAAATACCAGAAATCTGTCAGATTTTATAAAGAGCATTTATTTGGGGTAAAAGCTTAGAGTTCCAAGGCCATGAAAAGTCCAACTCAAGGCACCATAGAGGTACTTTCTCACCAAAGTCAGCTGCCATGTGTTGAAGCAAAATGGCCGGTGATCTCTGCTTGGTCTCCCCTTCCCCTCTGGGCTTCCTCTCTCTGGCTCAGCTGCTCTGCTTTCTTCCTGATTTCAGCTGCAAGCCGGTATAGGGCTTGTCTCTTAAGGCTTCCTATGTCAGTCTGGCTGTTCCATTCTCTTCCCAATTTCAGCTGTAAGCTATCAGGCAAATGGCTCATCTCTCCCTTGGGCTTCAACTGTTTGAGCCTTCTACTTTCTGTCACATGGCAGAATGAAAAATGATAGAGCTCTCTCTCTTTCTGTGCCTGTCCTGTGAGTCCTCAATCTGAGTTATGCCTTACTCATGTAGTCCAATAAAAAGCCCTACAGCAATCTTAACAGGTAATCTAATCAAAGGCACTTCAACTGAATTCAATGCAATCAATGGGCATCACCTCCAGAGGATTAGATTAGATTACAGGCATAATCTTTCACTTTGGGGATTCATAAAATAATATCAAACTTGAAACATTGGTGGTAAAGCCAAAGATGACTCTTGTAACTGGGTTTGTCCCTTGCAGGAGCCAATGGAGATGTTACAAGAGATATGAGCTTTATTTGGGACATGGTGCTTTTAAGCTTGTGTAGCTACTGCACCTTCCCCTCCCCCATTTATTATTTTTCCCTCACACCTGAGCTGTCACTGGAGGACTGACTTAACTGACTTCCCATAAAGCAGAGCCTAAGACGAGATTAGAATTCATGCCAATTTACTGAGAAAGAGAAAAAAGGCGAGGAGACAGGACTGAAAAGATAAGCAATGGCATGGTGTCAGTTCGAGTCTGGCTCCAGCCTGATCTCACAAAGAGATCTGGAGCAAGAATTGTACCATAGACTTGGAGTCATCTTGAGACAGGTGGCTGGGCTTTTGTGCCCATGTGTCGGTCAGCCATTGGATATAGGTTTCTCCTTTGGGAGTGGGGTTTAACCTCCCTGTAGAGGGCATCTTGTTTGGCTGAGGGAAGGTCTCTGGAGAAGGAGGCAGCTGAACATCATTAGAGCACATCGGCATGTACAAAGCAGCTGGAGGACACATGTACCAGTCTAGTAACAGGGAAATGGATAGGGTTCCAAAAGTGTTCACTGCAAGTGCCACAGTGAGACAGTTGCTGTGGAAAACACTTAGGCATGCTGCATTTCCTGTCCTATATCTTTCTCAGGAAAGAAAGTATGAAAAGCAAGTTTAGAGTTGTGAAAGTTTGACATATTATAAGTTTATCTTTTTCTCTCCATCTCCACCAACACCATCTGTATTAGTCAGGGTTATCCATGGAAACAAAACTGACAAGGTATATATAATAGAAGTATTATGAGATTTATTATAGAAATTGTCTCATGTGACGGTGGGGATGGGTAAGTCCAAATTCTGTAGGGTAGGCCGTAAACTGGCAATTCCAATGTAGGTTTTCAAGGAATTCCCCTGGAATTAACTCCCCAGGAAGATTTTCAATGAATTCCTTCTGACTGCTGAAATAATGAGTTCTCCATTTATGACCTTGAGCTGATTGGATGAAGCTTCCTCATTGTAGAAGACAACCTCCTTAGTTGAGTGTAGATGTAATCAGCCATAGATGCAATCAATTTCCTGATTATTTAATCCATGAAATATCCTCACAGTAGCAATTAAGCCAGTGTTTACTTGACCAAACAACTGGACACCAAAACATTGTCAAGTTGGCACGTGAACTTATTCATCACACCATTCCTAGTCCAAGCCCTCATCATCTCTCCCCTGGACCATTGCCCTTGTCTTATAACTTTTCCCGGCACAGGTTCTTGCTCTACTATAATCCACTTTCCACACAGCAGCTGCTCTTAAATATGCAAATATATCATTTTATGTTCCTACTTAAAAACTTTCCAGTGGCTCTCCATCACACATATAATCAAATCCAACCTCCTTACCACCATTTAGACAGCACTACCTGATCTGACCTTACACCTGTCCTCAGCCGCGCAGGCACTTTTTCAGCTCCTTATACTTGCCAGGCTCATTGTTTCCTCAGGGCCTTTGCACAAGCTTCTCCTGCTTCCTGGAGAACCCATTGCTTTCATTCTGCCATGGTTGCCTCAATATTGTCCTACACATTTCAGTGTCACCTTCTCAGAAAAGTCTTCCCTAAGCTTTCATTCTATGATAGCATTTTACTCACTCACTACATAATCATTCTAATTTAATTATCTGAATAATGTGTCTCTCTGTGTGATACCTATCTTAGTCTTAAAGTGTTAAAGAGTCTGTTTTTAGTCAATCTCTTCCCAGTGTAATGTAGGTTTCATTTCCTCAGTTACCTCTACCTAGAACAGTGCCTATTCCTGGGCCATGGAGGATTCTCAATTAATTTGTTGAATGTCTGAATTCCCATTTTGTGGTTGATGAAACTGAGGCTTGGAAAGCTCAAGTGGTTAGCTCTGAGCTACCTAGCTGGTTAGAGGGATTTGAACTCAGATCTGTTTTCCTCTGAAAGTTTCCAATTTACCAGCCGTATGTCACATCAGATCATCAACCACTATTAGGATCAGGTTGTTCATAGAACACTCAAGTTGCACAATGATGACAATTCTATTCTGGGCTTATTGACTGCATCCTACCCTTGTACTGTGTATACTGTATATGCATGCCACTGTTTACTTCTTGGATGTATGCTCAAGGAATGTGTCAATAGTACATGAACTGTCCCAACACACGAGGTCACCAAAAAAAATCTGCAAAGTGGAAACCATAGCATGGGTTCTGGTGTTTTTCCGATCTGAGTTTGAGTTCGAATCTTGACTCTTTCCTGTCTTAGCTGGTAGATCCTGGGTGAGTGACTTAACTGCTGTGAGCCTCAGTTGACTCATTTGAAATGTCTGACTAAGGATAAAAATAATGTACATGCAAGTACATTGTCCTGCTCTGAACAGTATAATTTTTATTAATATCAAATTATCAAAAGTCCACTATATGCAAGGCCTTGAATAATCATCATAATCCCCTATCTACTGACAATACTTTGCATTCTAAGAATCACATATTCAACCTTGCAGTCTTCATTAGTCCTCACAGCTACTATTAAAATTTTGCCATCACTATAAAGTTTAAATGGAGTCAAAGTGCCTGGATTCAAATCCCAGCTTTATCACTTCCAGGCTGTATGGCTTTGAGCATGTCACTTAATGTCTCTGTGCCTCAGTTTCCTCATCTGTGAAATGGGAATAATAATAGTACCTGTTCTAGTTTGCTAAACTGCTCAAAAAGATACCATGAAATGTTTTGGCTTTTACAATAGGAATTTATCAGCTTACAAGCTTACAGTTCTGAGAGCAAGAAAATCTCCAAATCAAGGCATCATCAAGACACTACCTTCTTTTTGAAAACCAGCTGCCAGTGATCCTCAGCTCCTCTGTCACATGGCAACGTCTGCTGGTCTTTCCCTTCTCTTCCAGGTTTCATTGCCTCCATCTTCTTGCTTCTGGGGCTTTCTCTCTCAGTGTCTGAATTTCATTTTTTTATAAAAGACTCCAGTAAGAGGATTACGACCCATGCTGAATGAGGTCGGTCACATCTTAAGATCCTACTCACCAAAAGATTCTATTTACAATGGGTCCAAACCCACAGGAATGGATTAACTTTAAGACCATAGTTTTCTGGGGTTCATATAGCTTCAAACTATGACAGTAAATATCTCATCAAAGGGATTAAATGAGTGCATATATGTTAAGTACTTAGAATGCTGCCTGGCAGATAGTAAACCCACAAAATATTTGTTAAAAAACAAAATAAAATAGAAAATAAAATAAAAACTAAATTAAAAAAACAGCTGATGATTTTTTGGAAAAAAATCAATAGAGTTAGATTTTAGAGCAACTATGCTGAGTTTTGGGCCTTATAGAAATTCTATCTTGTCAAATCTAGGTGTGCTAGAAGTTTTCATTAATTTTGGGGTGTTAATTTCTCTTCAGCTCTTTCTTCATATTATCTCCCCCAATTAGGAGGAACCAGTGAAGTCACCAGAATTATTTCATAAAAGAGACATGACGACTGCCCAATCACAGTCAACTCAATCTGTCAGTATTTCTTGGGTGAAGACAAATAATTGATCTGCTCCTCTACGGCACCCCCGTGGCCACAAGTGGACTGGACCTATACTACCATCTGCAATCTCTTTCGTATGAAAAGTCCTGAGTTGGTTCCCTATTTCAGCCTCTCTATCTCCATAGAAAGAATGGGATGCATAGGGAGAATTCTTAGATCCAGTATCTGGTCATCTGTCATATGTGATTAAGTGTACTGGGGGTGCTTTTTTAAAAAAAAAAATATTTTTTATTTTTTAAAAGATACTTAGATTACATAAATGTTACACAAAAAATATAGGGATTCCCATATGCCCCGCTCCCCACATCCCTCCCACCCTCCCACATAAACAACATCCTTCAATAGTGTGGCACATTCATTGCAATTGATACGGCATTGGCTTTGCCACTGAGCATGCACCATAGTTCACATAGTAGTTTACACTCTTTCCCACACAATTCTGCAGGTTATGGGAAGATATATAATGGTCTATATCTGTCATTGTAATGTCATTCAGGATGATTCCCAAGTTAGGGATGCTTTTTAACAAGGAGCAAAATCTGGTTTCAGGTCCCATTGCCCTCTGTGGTTCTCCTCCTTTCCCCTTTCCCATGCTGACTCACCTGACATACACAGCACAGCATGCTATGCCCTAGAAGATCTTGCATAATTGAATATTTGCATATTTCAATAAATCTTATAATAATCAATGTAAAAAATGGGGGTTACATTCTTGGAATGCCAAAATATACCATTATCTCCACTTAAGGGCACATTGTAGCCAGGTCAGCAGCCCTTTTCCTATTTTCTTTACCTGATGATTTTTTCAGAACTGGGTTAAAGATAATTTTGTTTCCCTAGTGTCTTCATGAACATGTTCCAGCATAAATGCTAAAAAACAAACTGTGTCATATCACAGACTTTGCTTGGATTTGCTTGTTTGTTTTATCATTACTAATTTTTCCCCCAAAGTTTTTGAATTTTATGTTTTTCTCTGCCCTAAAATTATTAACTGCTTGGATGACTTTGTTATTAAATACGTTGTTAAAGATTTAAAATTATAATAAATGTTTAATGTGGTAGTAAACATTAAAATAGCAGCTAACAATCATCATGTTCAAAGACATTTCTTGGGCCATTCCTGTGTTTTTGAGAAATGATTTTGGCTTTTTCTCCTTAACCTGCTTGAATGTCTCCTCTATGGGGAAGCAAAATAACCGGAGTGTATGATCCACTCCACTTGTTGGCTTTGAAATGATGTGATTTGTTTGAAAATTTAATATTTAGGGAGATTAACATTGTTTCAAAATTGTGTGTGCAGTGGATCTTTTCATATTACAAAATTTAAAATATACACAACTAAAACTTGCATAAAATGCAACCTTCCTGGAGCAGTTGAATAACCCTTTTGCTTCTGTACAGTGAATATCTCTGTTCTCCTCTACTTATTGACTACAGAATGAACAAACCAGGTGTTCTAGGTACTGCAGGTTCAGGATCAAGTGTCTCTATTCAACATTTTCCCTCCCTTCCACATGAAGTCTGCTTTCTTTCTTTTCTGCCTCTCCCAAACCTTTGCATTCTTTAAGAACGGACCTAGATTCTACCTCCTTCAAAACCCCTTTAAAAAAAATTCCCCAGCCGCCAATGAAATCCGACTCCTTTTTTCAATTTCTAGAATCCTTAATTTAAGGTCTAGATGACACGAGTAACTATTAGTCTGCCAAGGGGTGCTGATGCAAAGTATCAGAAATCTGTTGGCTTTATGAAGGGTATTTATTTGGGGTAAATACTTACAATTACAAGGCCCTAAAGAGTCCAACTCAAGGTACCATAAGAGGTACTTTCTCATCAAAGATGGTTGCTGATGCCTGTGAGGGTTCAGCCTTCCTTCTTCCTTTTAAGGCTCTATGGTCCCAGCTTCTTCTGATCTCAGCTGTAGGCTGGCATAAGGCTTGTCTCTCTCCCCAGGGCTCGTTTCTTTCTGGGCTCAGCTGCTCTGCTCTCTTCATGAGGCCAGCTGCAAACTATCAGGCAAATGACTCATCTCTCTCCAGAGCACCAGGATCAAGTTCTCTCCTCTGCCATCTCTATGGGTCTCTCTCTATTCCTGTGTATCTGCTCCTGTGTTCTTGATTGAGCATCTGTTTATATAGCTCCCCAAGGGTGCAGTGACTCAACCCTTCATGTGCCAATGATGCGATGGAATCAAAGCCCTTATCTTGATTTAACCAAACAAACATAAAGCCTTTGAATTTAAATCAATAAAAGGGTATCATGCCCAGAGGCACAGACCAGTTTACAAACACAATCAATATCTCTTTTTGGAATTCATAAATAATATCAAACCTTTATATTTTGTGTGCTTCTTAACAATTGATTTGTGTGTGTGTGTGTGTGTGTCAATCATATCTCTCTGAATTACCAACTTCTTGAAGGCAAGAATTATAGAGATGATAAATTATAAGTCCCTTACTGCCTCCTAGAGCATTATTTTGCAAGCTCAGCATATTGGCGTTTTGGACTAAATGATTCTTTGTTGTGGGGACAGTCCTGTGCATTGTGAGATGTTTAATAGCATCCTTGGCTTCTATCTACCAGATACCAGTAGCACCTCCCCCACATATTTTTTTTTTTAAAGATTTTATTTATTTATTCATTTATCCCCCCTCCCTTGCTGCTTGTGCTCGCTGGGTCAGCTAACCACGCCGTGCGGGTGGGCTTGCCTTCACCAGGAGGCCCCGGAACCGAACCCAGGGCCTCCCATATGGTAAACGGGAGCCCTACTGATTGAGCCACAGCTGCTTCCCTCCCCCACATATTTGTGACAAAAATTCTTCAGACATTGTCACATGTCCCCTGGGAACAAAATTACACCCCCCCCCAGTTAAAGGCCTAAGGAAGTTCTCTCTTCCTAGCTGGTCAGAAAGTGATGGTAAAAATAGTTTATTGATAGGGTGATTTTAAACAAGGATAATGGAGAAAAACAAAAGCATTGCAATGCGCATTTGACAGTTGGTGATATCAGACCCAATTCTAATTTTCAGCAATTAAAATTGCATAATATTAAAATAAGTTGCTAAAATTTAACCTATTGTTCAGTAACAAAGGGCTGTGTAGAATTCTACCTTGATTACCTCAGAACTGCTTTGGGACCATGTTTCATAAAATGTTAAAAGAGGCAAGATAATCCAATGGGCAAAAACATAATAAGGGTGTGGATAAAACTTCATGGACTAAGAAAAATAATTGCACAAGAATTTTCATATCAGTTTTATTCATAATCACCAAAAACTGGAAACAGCCCAGGTGACCATCCATGGGAGAGCGCTTCAACTCTATATTCACACAGTGGAATTCTAGTCAACAAGAAAAATGAATAAACTACTGATAAAGGTGACAGCATAGATGCATTTCTAAAGAATTTTGAAAGAAGTCATATAAAAAGTGGTAGTGAAATTAATCTGACATGTTTTATTTTTATATAGATTTTTCTGCATTGCTTGATATTTTACATAGACAATATTTTTATAGATATTAGTGCTAAAAGGACAAAAGTAGAAGAATTAAAGGAATCTTTCTAATGAAGCATTGATAACTAAATATGTAATACTGAATTTAAATACAAATACTTAAATTCAAATGTCATATTTTGAACAATAAAGGTGATATTGTAATACAAAAAAAATAAAGAATCCAAACTATATGATTCCACTTATATGAAATCCCAGAACAGGAAAAATCAATCTATGATGTAAAGATTCAGAACAATGATTACCTTGGTGGGAGGGTATTTATTGGGAAAGAGCATGAAAGAACTTTCTGGAGTGATGACAAAGTTCTGTATCTTGACTTGGGTTTAGATTGCACAGGAATATGCATTTATTGGAACTCATTGAATGGTGCACTTAATATTTGTGCATTTCATTTTCCGTAAATTTTACCTCAAAATAAAATGAACCATGAACAGATGTCGAACTCCTCTTAGTGACTTTCATGGTGAAGTATTTGTGAGGTGGGTACGGATGTCTGCAATTTAGTCTGAAGGATTGATGGATGACTAAGGGATGGGTAGTTGAATAGATATTGTTCAGTAGTATGTTAAGGTAGAATCTAAGTATGGCTATATGGGTGATTCTTGTAAAAGCTTAAACTTTCCTGTCTGAAATTTTCCATCATAAAATGTTGGGGGGGGGTAGGATTACAATGATCCAAATTTCCATTAGGAAATTTGTTAAATTGTGGTATATCCATATAATGGAATGAAATATTATATAACAATAAAAAACAATTGTTGCCTCCAGGAAGTGTGACTGGGGCTGAGGAGGGGTGATGTATTTTTATTATATGTATAATTCTATTTTCTAATCATGTGCTTATATTACTTTCATAAAAATAAAAGTGGAAGATTACAAAAAAATAAAAACAATTATAGACAAAATACTGTTATTGACTGTTGAATGCTTAATAAATAACTTGTATTCTTAGCAATCTCTATCTTCTGTGTTTCCCTTATTGTGCCTAACATCATGCCTGGCTCAATAACTGCTTGATAATTATTGTTAAGCAACCTATCAAAATCCCAGAAGTCTTCTTTCATGAATGGCAAAGCCTATCCTCAAATTCATATGGAATGGCATGGAACCCTAAACAGCCAAATCGTTAGTTCAAAGGAAGAACAAAGTTGGAAAACTCACACCTCCCAATTTTAAAATGTACCACAAAGCTCCAGTAATGAAAACATCAGTGGACTGGCATATAGACCAATGGGATAGAATCGAGAATTCAGAAATAAACCCAAACATTTTTGGCCAACTGATTTTCGACAAGGGTGCCAAGTACATTAGTTAGAAATTAGAAAGAATGTCTTCAACAAATGGTGTTGGGAAAATTGGATATCCACTTGCAAAGGAATGAATAGTCAAGGACTTAAATATAAGTATGAAACCCATAAAACTCTTAGAAGAAAACATAGAGGTAAACTCTCATAACCTTGGATTTGGTAGTGATTTCTTAGACATGACACCAAAAGCATGAGCAAAAATTAAAAAAAAAAAAAGAAAAAGAAAAAATGTACTTTTAAAAAATATATTTAAAAAATGTGTGAATAGAGTTTATACAAATTCTTGGATATTATTTTACTCTAATTTGAGGACAGGTCCTCAAGTGGCATGGGAAATGAATAAAGGATGAATTAGGGTACTCCCAGGTGCCTGTATATTGGGAATATTCCTTAAAGAAATGACTATGTGTTTCCAGAGCCTGAGAAAAATGCCTGGCAGTGAAGCCTGCCAAAGAAAGAGTAGCATATTCTGCAGGTTAGTGATATCAGTAAGTCTAGAAAGATGCAGGTTCCCAAGGAAGGAGTTCATGTGCAATTGGAGTGAATGAACCATCCAGGAATAAGAGTGGGCATCAAAGGCAACTTCTGAAGTCCCCTGGTATCTTTAAGGCCAATCACCTCTTCCGGGAGATGAATAATTGACCAGAACTAAAGCATATTATCTGTACTTAGAAGTGGTGACATGTGTGGGTAACATCTCTAGCATTATCTGCCAGCTTTTCTTCTCTGGGAACTTCCTGCCCCATTGGAGAGAGACTATTTCCTTTTCTTCCTGGACTTATATCTCGATTGTATTTCATGACCTCACTTGCAGTTGCCTGTAACCATGTAATTGAGTTCTAGCCAATTGGATGTGAGCATAAGTGATGTGTGAAACTTCCAGATCTGCCCCATAAAAACCTCAGTGTGTTCTCCATGCTGTTTCCCATCTGTGACTTTTTGGGGTAGAGAAAACCATACTGGTTTTGGGAGGCACATGTTGATACTATCAGAGTCATGGAATTCCTGGATGGAGGAAATTTACCCACACAGTTTAGCAATGACCTCTTGGACTTTTATGAGTGAACAATAAACTTCCATTGTATTGGAACCATTCTATTTGTTACAGCATCCAGTGTTACCTTACTGATACACCTATCCAACCACCATTTTGTACAAAGTCACCAACATTGTTTGGGTCAGGACTGGATGTCCTGGGCAACTTTCTTCCCTGGATCTTAAGAATTCAGCCTGAGAAAGTTAATCTTTTGATTACCTTAAATATTGTGGTGGTTATAGGTAGCCACTGGCTATTCTATGAAGACCAGGGAGTAGCTAAAATAATCTGCCCAAAGAGGGAAGGTAGACTTTGAACAGGCAGACAAAAGTGTATTGAGTTATACAAAACAGAAGTGCAGAGTGCTCTGGGAACATGAGTAGGGAACCCTAATCTAGTATCGGTGAGCAACCGGGGAAGATTTCCTGAAGGAGAGAGAATAGGGCAGTGTTTTAAGATTAGGATCTCTGAGATTAGGCATATCAAGACATCCAGATACAGTTGCAGAACTTACTTACTGCATGACTTTGGGCAAGTGCTTCTCCTTTCTGAGTTTTAGTTTCATCATCTATAAAACAGAATCAATAACTGTAATGAGATGTTCTCTATTTGCCTTCCAAATCCACACTTCTCCACCCTGCAATGTGACTCAGGATGCTGGCCTGGATGGACCAATAGTCCAGAAAGCTTCTGATTATTTATGGCCAAATGGATGTACTGTCTGGGAATTGAAAGGAAGAAGGAGAACAAGGTGAGAATGCTTTTTCCCCAGCTCCCTTCCTGGTTGGATATAAGTAGACTTCCTCTATTAAAGGCTCTGATCAGATGATCCCCTCCTATAGCTCTCTCCAGATCATGGTAATTTCACTCTCTCTTTATCCCTTAGAGGTCTGTAGGTTGTAACAACTACCGCTATTGCAGGCCCTTGGGTACTTCATCCTCTCTTGTTGCTTTCCCCTAACACTGCCTACATCTTCGTAAATAGACTCTTTAATAAACTCTCCCTATTACTCTATTTGAATGAGCATCTCTTTCCCAGCAAGGCCCTGATACAATAACAATCACGACACCATAGAGTAAATTGTGAAGATTCAATAATATGCATACAAGTGCTTGCCATACTGTCTGGCACATAATAAACACTCATTAAATGTTCGTGTCTTAGTTTGCTTGGGAAGTCATAACAAAGTACCACAACTTGGATGGATTTAAACAATGACAATTTATTGTTTCACAGTTTTGGAGGCTAGAAGTCCAAAATCAAGGTGTTGGCAGAGCTATGCACCTCTGAAAGTCCGTAGGGCTCTGGAGATGATTTGCTGGCGATCTGGGGCATAACTCAATCTCTGCCTCCACCATATGGCCATCTTCTCTCTGTCCATCTCCAACTGACTGTGTCCAAATGTCTTCTCCTTATATTGACACTGGTGATATTGGGCTAGGACCCACCCAATCCAGTTTGGCCTCATCTTAACTAATAACATCTTCAACAATCCCATTTCCAAGTAACATACATTGGTGGGAAGGAGGTTGGGACTGGAACATATCTTGGGAACATCATTGGGCCCTCCTGGGGGATTGAAGGGTGGGGTAATCAATCAAAGCAGCAAACAGCTGGGACTCCTCCCGTGTCATTAGCAAAGGGGCAGAATAATTAATGGTTCAAAAAGTAAGGTGGAAGCCAAATCAGCCCTTTCCTCCTTTTCCCTTTTTCCCTTTCTTCCCTTGCCCTATTCTAGCCCTGTTCTTCCTTTTTCTCCCATCTGCCTGGATCAGCACACAAGTAAACCTGGGCATTTGTAATCAGTAATGGGGAATTGTAGTCTGTAAATCAGCCCTCTTTATCTCTTTTCAGCCCCTTCCTCTCTACTTGGGACCCATAATCTGTTATTTTCCCCCTTTTCTCTTCTCTCAGTTCCTTAATAAATTACTGGCTTAACTAAACTGGCTTGCTCTCAAAATTCAGTTTTTGTAGCTTAGCCAAGAACCTAGAGAAAATCCAGAAACAACATGACAGGGATGGGACCTTCCAAGAAAATGGAACATTCCCAATAAAGTTTCAATTCGAGCCACACTTAGTGACAAGCCAGTTTCCTTCTGGCAGAATTGGCCTGTCAGAAATGGACAAGTATACCATACTAATGTGTATCTGTTACCCCACTTTGTAAGACCCTCCTATGTAATAAGAAATTAAATTGATGAAGAAAGTGCTGCAGCCCTCACCCCCGCAGCAGAAACCCACAGCTTTAGGAAGATAAGCTCCCCTCATCCCTTTCTCCCTTCCTCCCTTTCTCCCTGGAATCCACATCTTTAGGAAGATAAGCACTCAGGACCGACCACCCTGCCCCTTTCAACTGGAATTTACAACTTTAAATAGATAATGACTCTTTTCCTCCCTAAAAGCCCTCTGCTTTAGGAAGATAAGCTAAACTTACACCTTTTGCTTTTCTAACACCTCCCTCCCTGCCCCCAACCCGCTTGCTTAGGAATTTGCCAACTTACTTAGGAATTTCCCCTGTGAAGTCCCTGTATAAACTTATGAAAGCCAAGACTCAGCACTCAGATTTTGGGAGACTGCATTCTCCTCTGGGCCTGAGTGTAATAAAAACTTTGTTCCTCCGTTCTCTGAGTGCATGCTTGGGTTTCTCATAGTCTAAGATTTTTTTCCTGCTGCAACAAAATGACCATCAATCATCAAAGCTTCCCACCTGGAAATTCTCTGAGTGCCTTTATAAGCAGTTGTGAACAGATGGCAATTGAGAATCTCTTTCCACTTTCAGTTTGAGATCTCCCTGCTTGCAAACAGTCTGTGTGTGTGTGTGTGTGTGTCAATAAACACATTAGTGTTTTGATTTACATGTGGTGATAGTGTTTCTTTTGACAAGCATTATAAGGTGAGTAATAGAGTTAAGTAAAAATGATTGTGAGGCATTTAGGACAACACTGGTACAGAGTAAGTGGTCAGTAAGTGTTATCTTATCCCTGGGAAATCAGTAAACATGAGTCTCTTAAGCTACAGATAAGCTCTGGTTTGTTGAAAGCTAAGCCACACAATTTACAAAAACAATAAAAAGAAAGAATACAATGCCATACTTTGCATTCTTGAAGATATGGAATATTTGGGAACTTAGAGACCTATATATAGATGGGGAAACTGAGGCACAGTGAGGAAAAGGACTTGCCCCATCCAAGCCTTCCATTGGTCTCCTTGAGAGATCATGGTCAATGACTAGCTCCATTTACATAGGATTACCCCTTGCTGGGTGATGTTTCTATTCAGAGATGTCTTTGTGGACCGTCAACATGTGCAGTTGCATGGGCTGCATTTTCAGAAAGACCCCCTGCTTGGCTTAATGCTTTACAGGAGAAGAAATAAAACAAAGAAATCTCTGAATTTGGGCTTCAAAGCTATTCTTTTATTGCACCACAAAAAACTTTGAGAGTTGGATTTTTTAAAAGTGAGTCTTCTCTCTTCAAACATGTATAAAGGCAACAAAGTCAATTAGGGATGCCTTCAGCTGCAAGTAATAGATAACTTAAGGAGAGCCCTGGCTCCTCTCTATATATTCCATTAATATACAGCACAGCAGTAGCAGAGTCACCAGGAATTTCATTACAAATGCAGAATCTTAGGCTCCACCCAATACCTACAGAATAAGAATCTTTAGTTTAAAAAGATATCCAGGGGATTTATATGCATGTTAGAGTTTGAGAAGCCTCTGGTTAGTGGAACCTCATCAGCATCACTTGGGAGTTTGTTAGAAATGCAAATCCTGAGCCCCACTTCAGAATTATCCCTGAATTAGAGCCCCTGCAGGTGGGGCCCAAGAATCAGTGTTGTAACAATCCCTAAGGTGATTCTTATGCATATTTAAGTTTGGGAAACACTGTTCTACTCAAAGTTTGGTCATTGTGCCAGAAGCACTAGCAACAACTAAAAGAATTGTTAGAAATTCAATATCTCAGACTCTACCCTAGACCTGGTAAATCAAATCTGCATTTTAACAAGATCCTCAGAAGGTTCATACATTTCTTAGCATTTGGAAAGCAGTGCCTCCAGCAATAAAGATGTTTAATTATCTCATTTAGCAAGAAGTCCAAAGATGGACAGTCCAGGATTAGCAAAGCAACTTGAAGAAATTATTAAAGACACATTCTCCATTCATTTTCCCCCAAGGTCAAATTCAGTTTCTTGAAACCCAGCTGGAGAATCTCCAGGCAGCTTGTCCATATTCAAAGCAGGAAAGAAGGGATTATTGCTGTTTCTTTTCACTTGTCTCCCTTCATCTGCTCTTGCCTGCTTTCCCATATCTATTATCAACATGGCAGTTAGGTAGGGCAACCAACTGTCCTCATTTGCCCAGGACTAAAGAGTTTCTTGAGACACAGAAATTTCCATGCTAAAACTGGGGAAATCCCAGGCAAACTGGGATGAACAATCACTTTAACTCACTTTAAAATTTAAGTCAGATCATGTCCCTCCTATGTTTAAAGATCTTAGTTCTGATCTGCCTGAATTTAGCCAAACTGAAAAATTAGAGAGCACAGTCCCCAAGACTGCCCTCACTTCTGACACCAACTACAAATATGGTGCATTCCCAAAACCACCCTCAGGTTTGATAATTTGCTGGAAGGGCTCACAGAATTCACTGAAGGGAACTCTACTCATAGTTTTGGTTTATTTACAGGGAAGGGATACAGATTAAAGCTTGCTAAAGGTAGAAGCTCATAGGACAGAACCCAGGGGTTCCAAACATGGAGCTTCTGCTATCTTATCTCCATGGAGTCAGGACAGGTTTTTTTTTATTTTATTTTTTTTATTTTTTTCAGGACATGTTAATCTCCTGATATTAATGTGTGATAACACGCATAAAGTATTGCCAATCAGAGAAGCTCACCTGAACTTCAGTGTCCGAAGTTTTTATTGGGACTTCATAACATTGACTGATTGATTGATTGCCCACATGGTTGAACACCATCTCCAAGTCAACTGATATCATGAGACCCAAAGCCCTCACCTTATGCCATGTTGCTGGTTTTCTTTCACAGCCAACCCTCACTCTGAGAATATATGGGTGTGGCCATCTCCACCATAAATCACATTAGGGCAGTTAGTATGGCGAAGGCAGAAAAAAAAAAGACACTAGAGGTTAACTCACAGAAGCTGAAGCCTTCACTTTGGGTAAGATCAAAAGCTTTACTATACACCATCTCAAAATCCAGGGTCATCACAGAGTGTACATGAAATAGATACTCTTCCACCCTTACCTCTGGGAGCTCATAACCTACTATCTCCTTCCTAGTTCAACCTTCTCCAGCTGCACTGCTCTCCTTGATCTTCCTCAAGCATGGCAGGCATTCTCCTGCCTCAGGACCTTTGTGCCTCCTGCTCTCTCCTCCCAGGAGGCTCTTTACCTTAAAAAAAAAACCTTTATTTCAAATTCAAAAAAAAATAAAATAACAGAAAAAGGCAGCTCCAGAAGTTATGGAAGCAGAACTCTTTACTTTTAATGTCTGCATGACCCTCTTTCTCATCTGCCTCAAGTCTTTCCTCAGACATCATCTTTTTAGTGAGGCTGTCCCTGATCTTTGGAAAGTTAATAGTTTCAGCATTCCCTATCTCCTTTCCTTGTTTTATTTTCCTCGAGAGCATTTGGTATTTTCTAATGTATCATATATTTTACTTTTTATTTTGTTTATTTGTGTCTTACTCCATTGGAGTGTAAATTTCACAAAGGCAGGGATTTTTTATCTGTATTGTTCATATCCCCAGTTCCTAGATCAATGCCCACAGCATAGTAGATGGCTCAATAAATATTATTATGCATGGTAACCTTGCTGATTAGCCCTTCTTTTTCCTGCTTTAATTCCTGCACTTTGTATGACTACCCGGCATTGCCATCATTTTCCACATCCACCTCTCCTTACATTTGTGTATCTCAGAAAGAGATAGACTTAATAGAAACAGAGAACTCAGTTATACCTACAATTAAAAACAGCATTCATAGAGCATCAGGCTTCTTCCATGACAACTTCCCCTTTGGTTCAGAAGGTACACCCTGCATGTCCCAAGACTTTGTCATCACTGGCTATATTAGCCCCACTTGGTCTCATGACCCAAGGGGGACAAACCCATAGGATTTCTCACAACCAGATTTTCTCTCTTAAGCATTTGAACTAAGACTGGATTTGTGACATCACTTTGGGGTGACCATGTTCCCCATGAGGAGAAAAGACATGGCCATGAATGAGGAAAAGGGGCATGCAAATCTACGGGGTAGTGGTTAATAGGTGGAGCTAAGTTTCAATGGAACCCAAGTAAGGTCGCAGTTCCACCAGGTTTGAGACACTGAGCTAGCCACTCAACTGTTTCCAACCTCCTCCCATGCCATAATGTCTGAAATTTCTACTGTCTCAGTCATTCCTTTTGGAATAGGGCAGCATTTCCCCAAAGTCAGTGTTAACATCAAATTTATTACTTAGGGAATATTCATGAAGCTTAATCTCTAAACCAAAAGAGTCCATCAACTTATTTTATTGGTAAAAGTACCCATTTCCAGCAAGGAGTAGAGGTTGGCAGGAGGGTGTCTAAAGGGGAGCTGAGCTGGTGTGTGGATGAGGACAGAGATAGTGCTTTGGTGTTTGCAGCTCTATCCATACATGAGCCCTTAGAGGCCAAAGAATTGAGAAATAGAAGAGTACAATATTTATATGTCTGTTTGAAGGATTAGGGTAAGGGTAGGTTTAGGGTTAGGGTAGGGATAGAGTTAGGGTTAGGGTTAGGGTAAGGATTAGGATTAGGGTAAATTTAGGGTTAGAGTTAGGGTTAAATTAGGGTTAGGGTTAGGGTTATATTTTGGGTTAGGGTTAGGGTAGGTTTAGGGTTAGGGTAGGGATAGGGCTAGGGTTAGAGTAAGGATTAGGATTAGGGTAAATTTAGGGGTTGAGTTAGGGTTAAAGCAGGGTTAGGGTTAGGGTTAGGTTTTGGGTTAGGGTTAGGGTAAGGGTTAGGATTAGGCTGAAGGTTAGGATTAGGCTAAGGGTTAGAGTAGGGTTAAGGTAAGGGTTAAAAAAGCTGTTTCTAAATAATTTCTGAACAGCAGAAATGCGATAAAAAGGGCTAAGATAAACAACTTCCCCATGTAATAGATCTGATCATGAATGTAAGAAACCTGGATTTGAAATTTTCTGAATCTACTTTTACTGTAAATTCATGTTCTTATTTAGCTACTTCTGTGCTGCACTTGTTAATATTTATTATTTCATTCTCTGATTTTGACACTCTTTATGCTTCAATTTTTCCCCCAGTTGTGAAGTTTAACTGTTGATTTTTTGTGTTGCTGGTGACTTAGTCCTCTGCACCTCAAAGTTTGTAGTATTCTGTGTGCCTGATCCAGGCACCATGTACAATTAAGGGGCCAGAAAATTCTGCAAAGGGTTTAATACTGATGCAAAGTCATGCAGAGTTTAGTATTGATGCTCCTTTCTTTTGTTAAACCTTGTGTTGTACTATGGAAATTGCACCAACCTATAGTGGCCCTCGTGAAACCCCCAAGAATGTTTGAGAAATAGGAAATAAGATACTCTGCAGTTCTCCGCTCTGTTATCAGTTAGAAGCTGGGTGAGTTATGGCTAAGAGAACATTTTTTCTATGTGGTGAGTGTTAAACACCTTATTTTCTTTGGTTATAGAACAGTTATAATTTAAGATTAAGTGGAGATGTTGGAATGCTGGTGTGAGGGCATCTCCTAATTTCTAAGGGTCTGTTTAAATGGGCTACTAAATATTTTATTATCTTATTTGCTTTTAGTTATACATTTTACTTTACTTTAAATTAAAAACAACATTTAAGGCAGCGATTCTCAGCCGGGGGTAATTTTGTCTCTCTGGGGACACTTGGCAATGTCTGGAGAAATATTTGGTTTCTCACCTGGGGTTGTGGAGCTATGGGAATCTATTGTGTAGTGACCAGGGATGGTGCTAAACATCATACAATAAGGAAGTATACATCCCAAAATGTCAATATTGTCAAGGTTGTGAAAGAAAGGCAGGGGAATTTTAAGAAAGTCAAAATGAGGCAAGGGTTAAAATAGATGAGACATTCAAACTAGAATAAATTTCATAAGTAAGTTGCTCTATTAAAAGTTCAACATCTCCATGAAATTCTTGACTATTGGCATATTTAACTTATATTTTTTTAGTTTCAATTATGGTATCTCTCATCTTTGAACTTTTTTATTAGCATGTTTATTGTAGATGAAATTCTGCAGCACAGGAGACTTTGGATTTGGGGACAAATTTGAGACAGTCCATGATGTGCTTCAGGGGCACTGCATTTCTCATATGGAGTTGGAAAATAATTTAATCCTTCTTGTAATCTTGAAACTATTCAATCCAAATGAACAGGAAGGAGTCTTATCATTATCATCCACCTTCCCTCTCTCTGACACAAAACAGGACACTTTGACTCTTGGGACTATTGATTTAGCAGATGAGGTGTTATTAAAAAGAGTGAGTTTTCAAAAATCAAAGTTCTGAAGGAACTTTAATGAAAAATGCTAGAGAGGCAGCATAGTGAGTGCTTGGACTCTGTCAGTTATGAATTGTATGATATTGGGCAAGTCTCTGTACCACTCTGACCTCAGTCTCATCTTCAGTAAAATGATGCTAAGAGCCTACTTCATGGGAATGTAGGGGGGAATCTATGAGATAGTACTGTAGCTGTGTGCATCAAAACCATTATTGACTTTTTGAGATAGGATGCTTAAACCTAGAGGAGAAATTAGAATATTCTAGAATTTCAGATTTGGGAAAGGAATTGTTGCTCTTTTCAGCCTTAGCTGAGCTTCATTCTTTCTGATGGCTGCAAATCTTCCCATGCCCATGTTTTATCTTCCCCTCTCCTTTCTTATTTTACCTTCTCCCTTCTCCCTTTGCCCCAGTTAAGTTATAAACTAAGGCTTGATGTCCATTCCAACTCCAAGTGAGAGAGGGCTTATATCCCATGGATATGGTGGGTGGGATGATCCTGCCTGCAGATGCAGGCCTTCTCCATTCCCTGGGATGGCCATTGCCCATCGTTGTCTCCTCACAGTGGGTTCCGTGTAATATTTTGGGTAATCTAAGCACCTCTTAAAATATATGTGTATATATATATATATATATATAACATTTTTGTAAGCAAATACACATTATGCATATATATTTATATATCATTTTGCAAATGTTTGTATGTATTGTGAGAATTTTGATTTTTACCCATAATAAAAATTAAAAAATAAATAAATAAATAAACTAAGGCTTGAGGGCAAGGTGAGTAGGGAGGGTAAATCTATTGTTCTAGTTTCTTTTACGACTTGTTTCAACCTCTAGCTGTATTGGAACCTCACCGACTAGAAGGGTATATCCCCATAAGTGGTGAGCTGCTGGGGTGCTGGCTGGGGGCTATTCACTTAAGCTGACTCTAGAGTTGAGCTCGTAGGGGTTGCAAAAGAGAAACACATGCTATGCCCCAATGGTTTTATCAGGGCAACCAGAGGTTACACATACAAGAAGAAAGAGGTAGAAGAGTGGTCAACCGCCAGGACTCCTAAGCTATCTGCTTAAAAAGCAGAACTTTGTCTTTTAAGTCAGGTTGACCACCCTAATTAAAAGTCATGAATGTCACCAAAAAGGCCAGTACCTTGTTTTGATGGGGGTGGGGAATGTTCATTGTTATATTTTTTGGAATATTGTTTTTTTTTTATTAGAGAAGTTGTAGGTTTACAGAAAAAAATATGCAGACAATACAGAGTTCCCATATATCCCCTCAAAGACACAGTTTTCCCTTATATTCGCCCTTTGCATTAGTGTAGTACCTTTGTTATAACAGATAAAATAATATTATCTTGATTATATTATTAACTATAATCCATAGTTTGCATTGGGGTTCACTGTTTGTATTATACAGTCCTATGTGTTTTTTAAAAATTCTCATTCTAGTAACATATATATAACCTTAAATTTCCCCTTTTAACCACATTCAAATATATAATTCAGTGCTGTTGATTTCATTCACAATCCATTGCTGAAACTTACATTACCCAAGACAGAAACTTTTTACCAATTATGCATTGACTCCCCATTACCTATCCCCACCCCAGCCTCTGGTAGATTTTATTCTAGTTTCTGACTGTATTAATTTCTGCCTATTCTAATTATTTCATGTCAGGGAAATCATACAATATTTGTCCTTTATTATCTGTCTCATTTCACTGAATATGATGTTTGAAGCTCTCTCATGGCTTCTATTGTATAGGTTATACTTTTGAAAGACATGAGAGTACATCTTCTGTCACTATAAAAGCAATCCATGTTTAATGTAGGAAAACTCAAAAACTATAGATAAATAAAATTGAAAATCACTCATAATTCCACCACCTAGAGATAAACACACAACATCGTGGTATATATATTTCTACACTTTCTCCCTTGTCTTAGTTTGTCAAGCTATTGTGACAAATACTACAGAATGGGTTGGCTTAAACAATGGGAATTTATTGACTCATGGTTTTGAGACTACAGGGAATCCAAAATCATGATATCAGCAAGGTTTGCTTTCTCTTGAAAATCTGTAGCCTTTTGGTGTTGATGGCTGATAATCCTTTGAGTTCCTTGGCTTTCCTGTCACATCGCAATATCCTTTCCTTTCTCTTCTGGGTTCCGTTGACTTTCTGCTTCTCCCATTGGTTTCTCAAACTGTGTCTTAAATTGTTTTGCTCACAAAGAATTCTGGTAATTCGGATTAAGGCCCACATTCAATCGATTGGGCCACAACTTAATTAAAATAACATCTTTAAGGTATATTGTTTACAATAGGTTCACACCCAGAAGTGTGTAGATTAAGATTAAGAACATGTTTTAATTGAGTGGTACATAATTCAATCTACCACACCTCTCACATATATTCTATAAGTAGTGAACAATGATTTTGCTTTTGCTTTATTCAAGTCACCCATGTTCAGCATCTACTGAGGAAAATACCATAAAAGACAAAAAAAAAAATTGTCTTTGAACACTGTGAGAGAAAAGGAATTAAGTCTAGTGAAGTAAACAAATTATTTGCCTTGTATGTACCTGGTCTATGGTAATGGAAAATTAAACAAAAATTAACATAGTGTTTTTTTTGTGTGTGGCCAAGAAGCTGGTTGCAAAGTTGTAAATTAAGATGTATTACTGGGGAAAAGATAAAATGGGTGGAAAAATGACATCTAGAAACCCATGAAAGATTTAACAAATATCATTAAAAGCACTGGATTATATATTTGAATGTGGGTAAAAGGGAAAATTTTAGATTGTATATAGATTACAAGAATAAAAAATTTTTAAACTTTATTTTTAGAGAAGTTTTAGATTACAGAAAAGATACGTTGAAAATATAGGGAGTTCCCATATACCACAACCCCAACCCTCCACAATTTTCCCTTATTAATAACATCTTTCATTAGTGTGGTACATTTGTTACAATTGATGAGCACATATTGAAGCATTGCTACTAAACATGGTCTATAGTTTACATTATAGTTTACACTTTGTACCGTACAATTTTATAGGTTTTGAAAAATGTATAATGGCCTGTATCTGTCATTGCAATATCATGCAGAACAATTCCAATGTCCCCTAAAATGCCCTGTGTACCACCTATTCTTCCCTTCCCCTCCCCTCAGAACCTCTGGTGACCATTATCTTTATAACAAACTACAAATTCTTCTATTACTAGAATAATAATAGGTCCACTTTGGTCCGTGGTTGCATTCCCTATGTTTCTTCATTCCACAATTTGAGCATTTGGGGATGGTGATGCCCACTCTGCTTCCAACTGAAAGGGGGCTTATATCCCATGGGGCAGATGAATGGAACTGTCTTGCTTGCATTTGTACATACTTTGTTTTTGGGATGGGTGTTTTACATCATCACTTTCTTGGTTGTCTTGGCCGAGTCCGATTATCTGGAGAGTATTTATTGGCCTCAATTCTGCTGAGATTTACAGCTCAAGCAGCATATGAACAGACTGAAGATTTAGTTCTCTGGGACATATATTTATATGATATTGTGCTAATTATAGGTTTAAATAAAAGGGGCAGAAGAACCATGTGTAAAGGAATTACAAATGAGTCTAACTCTCTTACATTGGGGAAATAAGTTAACATATATTTCAAGGTAAGGTCCACTGATGGGGTGCTGATTTCCTGGGGTTGTCTGCCCTGCCAATAGTGTCCAGATGTCTCTAGAGTCCTCAGGAGCAACTCTGCTTGAGTTTTGTTTATTGTGGCAGTCAATGAGATCCTCCTGAGAGGTGCATAAGTATAACCTCTGGTATGCTTAGAATGACCTCTTGATCTCTTTGAAATCTCTTAGCTGTCAAAACTCTTTTGTATTTAATTCTTCCCCCTTTTGGTCGAGGTCTTTCTCCAAACGCATCACTAATTGGATTTTGAAAATATTCTATTGGTGCCAGGGAGGTCCATCCCTGGGTGTCATGTCCCACGACAGAGGTAGACAGTGAGTTATAGGATGAGTTTGGTTTAGAGAGAGGCCACATTTGAGTAACAAGGAGGTTTTTCAGGATGTAACTCTTAAGCAATAGATATTACTAGGCTAAGTTTTACTTTTACAGGAATAACATTCATAAGTACAAGTATAATATCAAGGGCCTGGCTTATTGGTCTGTCTTCTTTCACTAGGCACTGCCTAGGTACTCAAGAGATTCTTTCCATTCTATCAGAGAATGTAGCAGGGCTCCTCAGGATGGAAATTTAATATTTTGTTGGTTATCATGTGGGTCTCCACCCATTGAGATAACACTCCATGACCATATGAACACTTTCATGTACCATAGAGTCATGCCCTGGTGCATCCTTCCCCCACATCCACCCACCACTGTCACCCTACATCACTGATCCACCCCTGTGATTGTTGTGACTTTTCTGTAATCAAAAACCTCCCCAAAAATAAAGCCAAAAAATTGTGCCTTTCATCACAATAAGATCTGTTATCTTTTATGTATATTTAAAATTTATTCTGTATGTCCCCCCAGTGTTTTCTTATTTTTATATCACTTTATTTTCAAAGAAGCTTTAGCTTTCAGAAAAGTTACATCGAAAATTTAGGTGATTTCCATATACTCCATTTTTTCCTTCTCTCACATTTTCCCCTATTAATAACATCTTTCATAAGTATGGTACATTTGTTACAATTGATGAATAGATGTTGAAGCATTACTACTAATCATGGTCAATAGTTTACATTATGGCTTACACTTTGCACCATACAATTTTACAGGTTTTGACAAAATGTATAATGGCCTCTATCCATCATTGCAAAAACATGCAGAACAATTCCAATGCCCTAAAAATGCCCTATGTTTCACATATTCTTCTCTCCTCTTCCCCTTAGAACCTATGGTAACCACAAGTTTCAATTTTTCAAGAATAATTTTCATAGTTACATGCATTAATATTGAGAGATGGACATATTGGTGTGTTTTCTTTTATTGGGCATTGCCTATGTATTCGAGAGATTCTTGCTTCTGTATTTGAGAATGTAGTAGTACTCCCGAGGATGGGAGTTTAATAATATTTTGTTTATTGTGTGTTTAAACACCTTGAGATATGAAGCTATGATAAGATGAACACATTCATATTCCATAGAAGCATGCCCCAGGTGCACCCTTTCCCACATATCCCCCCACCACTGACACCCTGCACCAGTGACCCTTCCCTGCCATATGTGTCAAAAGAACATTCTCACCATTGTAGTTTTAACTACAGACCTGCACCTCTCCAGAGTTCACCTGTTCCTACCTCCATCACTACCCCCAGTTCCATGGATAGTCCAACTTCCCGACCCTGCTCACACTCACATTCCAGCACCATAGATCCCATTGACATCCCTGTACCACCATCACCCCCATCCACTGCCAAACCACCCCCTTCCACTTTTTGATAGGTTGTGCCCAGATTGAGCATTGGCTCACCACACTTTACACCCTGACAACCTATTTTTCAGACTCTATCTTTGTGAGTCTGCTCACTTTCCTTAAGTCATATTAGTCAGCTCATGCAATACTTGTCATTTAGTGTCTGTTTTACTTCACTCAACATAAGGATCTTCGAGATTCACCGATGGTGTCGCATGTGTCAATACTTCATTCCTTCTTACAGCTGTGTAATATTCCATTTGCTTATCCATTCATCTGTTGATGGACACTTGGATTGCTTCCAACTTTTGGGAATAGTGAGTAATTCTGCTATGAACATTTGTGTGCATATATTTGTCCATGTCCTTGCTTTCAACTCTTCTGAGTATATATTCAGCAGTGGGATTGCTGGATCATACGGCAATTCTATAGGTAGCTTCCTGAGGAACTGCCAAACTGTCCTCCAGAATGGCTGCACCATTCTACATTCCCTCCAGCAGTGAATGCAGATTCACTTTCTTCCACATGCTCTTCAACACTTGTAATTCTCTGTTTTTTTTAAACAAATAAATTTTATTGATATATATTAATAAAGCATACAATTCATACAAAGTGTATAATCATTGGTGTTTGATATAATCACATAGTTTTGCATTCATCACTTCAATCATTATTAGAGCATTTTCATTATTTCAATAATAATAATAAACAAAAACCAGACAAACTAACAAACAAAATTCCTCTCTATGTTCCCCTACTGTACATAGCTGCTATTTCTGGCTATTCTTGCACAATTATTTATTTGTTAAGCAATTTTATTGAGATATATTCACATACCATATAATGTATCCAACGTGTGTATAATCACAATGTTGTACATTCATCATCTCAAAAATTTTAGAACAATGTCATTACTCCAAAAAGAAAGACTACACACCCTTAGCATTCCTTCCCCAGCCCTACATAACCCCTAATCTAACTTCATCTTTATAAATTGATGTGTATTTACATTTTATATAAATGGAATCATACAATATGTAGTACTCTGTGTCTGTACTCCTTCACAGAAAAGCAGTCTTATATATGCAATTTTACCCATATTCATATTTCACATACTATATTTATATTTCACATAATATATTTAGTTCATAATAGCACAATCATACAGTATTTGTCCTTTTGTGTCTGGCTTGCTTCACTCAACATAATGTCCTCCATGTTCATCCATGTTGTCATAGGTTTCATGACTTTATTTCTACTTACTGCTGTATAATATTCCATCATGTGTATACTCCACAATTTGTTTATCCATTCATCAGTTGATGGACACCTGGGTTTTTTCCAACTTTTGGC
The DNA here is from genome assembly GCA_026826555.1 of Tolypeutes matacus. Classification (NCBI taxonomy): domain Eukaryota; kingdom Metazoa; phylum Chordata; class Mammalia; order Cingulata; family Chlamyphoridae; genus Tolypeutes; species Tolypeutes matacus. Next base: position 3,676,525 of record JAKSZT010054196.1, read on the forward strand.
TGTCATGAATAATGGTGCTATGAACATTGGTGTGCAGATATCTATTCATGTCACTGCTCTCAGTTCTTCTGGGTATATACCTAGCAATGGTATTGTCAGGTCCTATGGCAAGTCTATATTCAACTTCCTTAGGAAGTGCCAAACAGTCCTCCACAGTGGCTGTGCTATTCTACATTCCCACCAACATTGAATAAGTGTTCCTATCTCTCCACATCCTCTCCAACACTTTCAGTTTTCTGACTTTGTATTAGTCAGTCAAAGGGGTGCTAATGTGAAATATCAAAAAATGGGTTGGTCTTTATAAAGGGTATTTATTTGGGGTAGAAGTCCACAGATACCAGGCCATAGAGCGTTAAGTTTCTTCTCTCACCACAGTCCATTGCCACGTGTTAGAGCAAGACAGCTGCCGGCATTTGCCAGGGTTCAGGCTTCTGGGGCTCCTCTCTTCCAGGGGCTGTGTTTCTCTCTGGGCTTAGCTCCTGTTTCCTCCACAAGGTCAGCTGTAGGCGATCAGGTGAACGGCTTGCTTCTCTTCTCCTGGGGCCTTCTTTCCAACATCAAAACTGCTTTTCAAAAAACTGTTTTAACTCTGTTCTTTGCCTTGCCTTTAATATTCAATTTTGCACCCACTAAGGGGTGGGGTCAACGCCCTACTGACATGGCCCAGTCAGCGCCGAATCATAACTTAATCATGCCCAGATTAACAGATCAGTTTACAAGCATGATCCAATTATATTTTTGGAATTCATAATTACATCAAACTCCCCAGTGGCCACAGACTTTTTAATAGTGACCAGTCTAATAGGTGTGAAATGACATCTCATTGTAGTTTTGATTTGCATTTCCGTAATCGCTAGTGATGTTGAACATTTTTTCATGTGTTTCTTTGCCATTTGTATTTCTTCTTTGGACAGTTGCCTTTTCAAGTCTTTTGCCCATTTTTAAATCACACAGTTTTTCTTTTTATTGTTGAGTTTTATGATCTCCTTATATGTCACAGATATTAAACCCTTATCAGATATGTAATTGCCAAATATTTTCTCCCATTGAGTAGGCTGTCTTATCACCCTTTTGACAAAGTCCTTTGAGGTGCAAAAAGTGTTGAATTTTGAGGAGGTCCTATTTATCTATTTTTTCTTTTGTTGCTCATGCTTTGGGCATAAGGTTTAAGAAACTACCACCTACCACAAGATCTCACTGATGACATGATCCTATATCTAGAAAATCCTGAAAAATTCAAAACAAAGCTACTAGAATTAACAGTGGATTTCAGCAAAAATGGTGGGATACAAGATTAATACGCAAATGTCAATAGTGTTTCTACACACTACTAATGTGCAATCTGAGGAGGAAATCAGAAAAAAAGTCCATGTATAATAGCGACTAAAACAATCAAATATTTAGGAATAAACTTAACAAAGGACATAAGGGACTTGTATTCAGAAAACTTTAAAACATTGCTGAAAGAAACTGAAGAATACTTTAATGAATGGAAGGACATTCCATGTTCATGGATTGGAAGACTAAGTATCGTTAAGATGTCAATTCTACCCAAACTGATTTATAGATTCAACACAATCCTAATAAAAATCCCAACAGCCTTTTTTGCAGAAATGGAAAAACCAACAATCAAATTTATTTGGAAGGGTGAGGGGCCCTGAATAGCCAAAAATGTCTTAAAAAATAAGAACAAAGTTGGAGGACTCTCACTTCCTGACTTTAAAGCATATTACTTAGCTACAGTGGTAAAAACAGCATGTTACTGGCATAAAGACAGACACATTGACCAATGGAACTGAATTGAGAACTCAGAAATGGACCCTCACATTTACAGTCAAGTGATTTTTGAAAAGGCTGTTATGCCCACCTAGCTGGGCTAGAACAGTCTATTCAACAAATGGTGCTGTGAGAACTGGATAGCCATATTTAAAAGAAGAAAGAAGACCCTTATCTCACACCTTATGTAAACATTAATTCAAAATGGATGAAGGACCTAAATATAAAAAACAACAGCCAAAAGACTCCTAGAAGCAAATGAAGAAAAACATCTCATTTTTTAAAAAATAGCCACCATTCTAATAAGTGTAAGATGATATCTCACTGTAGTTTTGTTTTGCATTTCCCTAACAGCTAATAATGTTAATCATCTTTTTAGCCATTTGCATTTCCTCTTTGGGAAAGTGTCTATTAAATACTATTGCCCATTTTTTAATGGGTTGTTTGTCCTTTAATTTTCGAGATGCCTGTAGCATTTCTTTATACATTCTGGATATTAGACTCTTATTGAATAAGTGGTTCCCAAATATTTTCTCCCATTC
>JAKSZT010054196.1:3694606-3734929 GCA_026826555.1 Tolypeutes matacus
TATCTATCTATCTATCTATCTATCTATCTATCATCTATCATCTATCATCTATCTATCTATACAAAGAGATTTGATTTAAGGAATTGGCTTGTGCAATTGTGGGAGCTGGCAAGTCTGAAATCTGTAGGGCAGGACAAATTCCATGGGACAGAGAAATTCTGGTAAAGGTGTTGAAGACTTGAATGTAAATTTCTTAGGGAATCTGGCAGGCTGGAAATTGCAGTAACAGTCCAAGTCTTGAGTCCGAAAGCCATAGAGATGGCCCACAATCTGGAAAAGCAGACAGGACTGGAGGGTTTAGTCTTAGGGCAGGATTTGATTTTCTTCTGGAAATCACAGTTTTTGATCTTAAGGCCTCCAACTAATTGCATGAGTCTTCCCCCACATTATTGAAGGTAATCTCTTTTACTTAAAGTCAACTGATGGTAGATACCAATCCTATCTACAAATAATTACAAAGCAACATCTAGGCCAGTGTTTGACCAAACAACTGAACTCCATAAACTAGCAAAGTTGACACATAAAATTAACCATAGGATGGGGAGATAGGAAACATGCAAGCAGGTTCTGGGCTCCCACCACCTCCTGGATTAGAGAAGTCCTGAGTGAAATTCAGAATTTCTCCAGGCTCTGTTCTAATTCTTTCTGATACCAGGGCTCATGCTCAGAGCCCCAGCAGCCAATCCTCCACTTGATTTAAACAGCAATTTTTGTAGTCTTTACCCTCAGGACAAATGCTGCAGTTTTGATGAAATGACATCTCAATCAGTAATGGTATCCTTAGCCTCATACTGCCTCCAGTCTGTACGAACTCCGAGCATGGATTTTTATCTAGGTCTCCACTGGAAAGCTCCATATTTATCTGTAGGAGAGCTCTGATGCCTATAGTTTTTCACGGTTCATTCACTATGGTTTCTTTGAAAACTTGACCTGATTTGTACTGTATCTTTCAGAAATTCCTCAAAACTTTCTATTCTTCTTCAGTATTTCAAGGGCTATTGTGTATTTACTCTTTAAAATTTTTCTTATTTCATTTATCCTCCCTCCTCAGTGGGATTAGAGGAGAAAGGGTAAATGTTTAATGGCTCTTATGAACTGAAAGTCATGTTCTTTAGATGACAGTGAGTAAAAAAGATGGAGCTTGTTCTTGATATTCAGACTGTGTCACTACTCCTGAAAGTTACACCTGCACCCACAAAATGGTATTTCCTTTCCACAACTCCTAGTGTGAGTCTAAAGGACTTGCCTATCAGTAAAAAATTATAGGTAGGTAATAACTTTACAGACATTATCTCAATGGATCTTCACATCAAAGGAATGGGGGAAGTTCTATTGATTAATTCAGAAAGTTAATTCACTTGCTGGTAAACTGACAAGCTGGGATTTAGATCAAAATCTGCTTATGCAAAAGGCCATATCTTGACACTAGGCTCTGCCTGTCTCATAATAAAGCAAGGTTGATAAGAGAAGATGGTAGGTAGGTTAAAAGGTTGGAAATCAGCATTATGAAATTGTCTAGGTCTGAATTATCTGAATAGTTGCCATCCACACCTAAAACATCTCCTTCTGGCTTTGCTAGCTCTAGAGAGTGATTTTGCCCCCTAGAGACTGTTGTGCGCTGTCTGAAGTAATTTCTCTCTTTTTTTTTTTGAGGCAACAGGGACTGGCACCTCGTATGTGAGAAGATGGCACTCAACCACTGAGCCATATTGGCTCCCCTGAGTTGGTTTTTTTCATTTGTTTGCTTCTTGTTTGTTTTTTTGTTTGTTTGTCTGTTTTTAAGGAGGCACCGGGAACCAAACCCGGGACCTCCCATGTGGGAAGCAGGTGCCCAACCGCTTGAGCCACATCTACTCCAGAAGTAATTTTTGATTGTCACAACTGGGGATACTACTGATATCTGTACTGGGTAGAGGCTGAAGATGCTGCTAAACATATCACAATGCACAAGTCAGCTTCCCACCCCATGACAAAGAATTTTTATGGTCCGAAAATGTCTTTAATACCAAGGCTGAAAACCCTGACTTAAGTGATCACTTGACAAAAGGTAAAAAATATCTATAGAGGACTACTGTCCAGTTTTTCCCATCTACCATCATGGCTCACTCCAGGGCACTCTCAATGAGTAGGGCAGAATCATCTGCACTATTTAGACTCATTTCTTTCTCTCTCATTCTTTGATGAGCACTTAAGCTATATGTGTCTATAACGTGACTCTACTGTAATAAAAATAGCTACCATTTATTGTGTTCTTTCTGTGTGCTTAGATATGTGCTGAATGATGTGTGTGCACTAACTCATCAAATGCTGCCAACAGCCATGAATTTGGTACCATTATCATGATTTCCATTTACAAATGAAAAAACCGAGACTCAAAGGCGTTAAGATCCAGTGATGGCCATATGTAGAATGTTTAATAAGGTCAATTGTGAATATGTGGTGATGGTTGGACTTGATGGGAACACAATATAATGGATGTAACAAACACCATTGATTTGTGGATGTGATTGTGGCTGAAACAAGTAGTCTGGGGAGATGAATGTTAGTTAGAGGACAGCTGGAGGATAATATAGGGAATGTGTAACAATGATTTTGGCATTAGATGAGGATTGTGGTTAATAATATAAATACAGGAATGTTTTTCTGTAGGGTGTTCCGAAAGTGATGATACATGGAAAAATATAACTAATGTAAATTATGGACTATAGTTACAAAAACACTGTAATGTTTTTGTAGCAGAAGCAGAGTTGGTACTATATTAATGCTAAAAGTTGAAAAAAGAATATGGGGTTTGGTTTTGTGAGATATGAATACAGTTAAAAATTTCTCTTCTTTCTTTTTCATTAATGACGAGAACTTGACTATGTCATTTACCTAATCTGTGATCATCTATGTATCTTTCTGAACACTAGAGAACAACTGTGTTAGTTGGAATTAGATGAAATAAAAGTGCCTGTAAAAGAACTTTTTAAGAGTAATGTTTCCATAACTTGTTGAGCTGCCTTTTTCTGTCTTTTATTTTTTGAATTTGAAATCTAGTTTTTAAAAAAAAGAGGTTAAGAGATTTTCACAATGTCACTCAGAGAGTAACTGGCAGACTCAAAACACAGACACAGTTCTCTGTGTGAGAAAGCTTGCACGCCCACCATCACTTTATACCACTAGGTCTCAACATAGGGAAGGGGAGTTTTTTCTCCCACCTGGGAGAGAGCATTTGGCAATATCTGAAGGTAGTTTTGAATGTCAGCGTTGGAGAGGGGATGTTCTACTGCCATCTGGTGGATGGAGGCCAGGGAGGCAGCCAAATATCCTGCTGTGTGCAGGACGGCTCCCTCCGGTGCAAAGAATCACTGCCAAACTGGAGAAACCCTGCACTAGCATTCATTATCATGTCTGGGAACTCAAAGCTTTCCACTATTTTATTCCAAGCCCATAGTTTCTGAGGCATGGAGGAAAATCCCAGATTCTTGGAAAAGTCACCTTCTGGGTTTATGATTTCATTCTTGAGAGCTGGTGTCCAGAAACTGTCATAACCACAGCCTTCAGATGCCATGGATGGTTCAGGCTACACCTCAATATCACTGTCTGATTTCCAGTTGTGGATGCCTGTTTACAGAGTCCTTTTCCTTGTGGTCCCCATTCAATCTGTACCAACACTGGAGCAAACAGTTCATGCCTTAGGCATTCTTCTCCTGCTAGGACCAGAAGAGGGAAAAATTGCCATCAGCATACAATTTTACCACTGTAGTAATTCTGTGGTTTATGGCACTGGGTGCCATGGGGCTGAAGGTCTTCAAGTACACCCTTCATTGAGCATTCCCCAATGTTAACGACTTACATAACCACAGTGCAATTATCAAAACAGGAAATTAACACTGATACCATAAAACCTGCTTTAAAGGCTCTACTAAGGGTCAAGCTATAACCTTTCTGATTAGTTAAAAATTGAAACTCAATTGTATTCCCATTTTCAATGTTTAGAATGCTAGGATCCTGCAAAGAATGTTGAGATAAGTTTCTCCTAATTTTGGGCTCATCCTGTGATGAACCTCTGTCATTAACTCACCTTATCTCTTTTCTATCCTAGAAATTGACAAACTTACCTGCTCTAACTTTATCAAGAATGATTCATTTTTCCAAAATTGTGAAAAACAGGTAAGGGTCACAATTTTGCAGATTTGCATCTTGTTTAGGCTAAGGGTAGATGGAAGGAGACCATCCTCAAAACAAAGTGAGAGAATATAGAGTATTTTTCGCTGCAGAGTACAAGTGTATTAGTAATGTATTGCTGTGTAACAAGTTACACCAAAATAGAATGGCTTAAAACAACATTTATGATCTCAGTTTTTGTGGGTCAGGAATCCCAAGGACAGGTTAGCTGAAACCTCTGCTTCAGGGCCTCTATCAAAACAACAATTGAGATGTCATCCAGGGCTGCAACCACCTCAAGGCTTTCATGAGGAATGATCCATTTATGTTCACTTGCATGACAGGTCATAGGATCTAATTCTTCATTGGATGTTGTCCAGAGCTTTTCTCAGCTCCTTGCCATATGGGGCTCTCCATAGAGCATTTTACAATATGGTAGCTGGCTTCACCACATTAAGCAAACAGAAGAGTCAGATTGGGGAGTGGGGAGAATAGTCACAAGACAGAAGTACAGTCTTTTATACTTAATCTTGGAAGTGACAGTAGACAACTTTGCTATTCATTAGATGCATGCCCTTAGCTCTAGCCCACAATAAAGGGGAGGGAATTACAGAATGGGATGGATTCTATGAGCCGGGATCATTGGATGCCATTTTATAGCCTGCTTACCTAGCAAGGCTTTTTATAGTTTGTTCCCTTCCCATTTCCAAAACTTGTCTCTTAACTCCTTTTCTGTTGCTCACAGTTCTCAAACCACACTACTATGATTCCACTTGTTTTTCTGCCTCAGGGTCTTTGAAAATGCTGTTTCTGCGTCTGGGATACTCTTTCCCCAGATTTTTCCTGTGATAGCTTCATTCTAGCTTAAATATCACCTCCTCAGTAAAGCCTTCCCTAAATTGCCCAACTTAAATAGATATGCTTCAGTTTTTCTCCATCTCAATATACTGTTTAGTTCCTTTAACAACTCTCTTAATTTGTGAATATTTTATCTATCTGTTTCTGTACGTTATATTTGTCTCTCCTGTATTTGTCAGGTTTCTGCTGTAATAATGCTGTGTAACAAAGGATCCCAAAATCTCAGTGATTTTTAGCATTTACTTCACACTGATCTATTATATATATATATATACATTTACAAATCAATTTTATTGATACATATTAATAAAGCATATATCCATCCAAAGTGTACAACCAATGGTATTTGGTATAATCACATATTTGTGCATTTATCACTTCAATCATTTTTAGAGCATTTTTATTATTCTATTAATAATAATAATAAATAAAAAACAAACTCATCATCTCTCAATTTCTCTATGCTTCCCCTACTGAACATAGCTGATATTCTAATTTATCTATATTTATATTTTATAAAAAGTCTTATATATGCAATGTAACCCATATTTGTTTTTTACATGAGGTTCCACTATGTTAAACAGTCCCATGTTACATTTTTTAGCTTTCCTTCTAGTAATATATATGGCCTTAGACTTTCCCTTTCAACCACTGTCATACTCATATAATAGCTTTGTTAATTACAAACACTATGATGTTCTTTCACCATTTCTATTAATTTTCAAAGATTTGCATACAACCTTATTTTATCATCAGCTTTCCATTACCTATCCTAATTCTATTTTCTGTGACCTGTGACCTGTATTCTGATTATTAACTCCATGAGTTTACATAATATATTTAGCTATTATGAACTAAATATTTTGGATTTTATATTGTTTATATTTTCTTTTTTTACATAAAATTTTATTGAAGTATACCATTCATACATGAACACACATAAACAATAAGTGTGTAATAAAATTGTTAAATTACAAAACAAATATGCATATCATCATACAGGGCTCCCATACATCACCCCACCACCAACATCTTATATTGTTGTGAAAGTTTTGTTAAAAACTATGAAATAACATCTTCAAAATATTACACTCCACCATTTTATATATTTGTTATAACCCCTTAGATCATGAGAGAACTTTCTCATATTTGTCTTGTTAACCACAGTCCATTCTCCTTGGAATACCTATGTTACACAGGCCCATATTTTATACAATCCACTCAAAATGTACATTCAGTGGTTCTCATTTTCATCACAGAACTGTGCTGTCACCATCTCAGTCAATTTTAGAATGTTTTCATTACTCCAAAAGGAAAAATCACATACCCCTTTATGCTTCATATAGTTGTCTCTTAGAATTGATATATCTTCTTTTGCCATTGCTGCAAAAATATTACACTATTACTGTAACTATTGTCCATAAGTTGCATTAGTTGCAGTTTTCCCATGTATCACCATATTCTGAACACTTTGTAAAAGAACATTCTTATGTTTATACTATTAACTACATCTTTATTCACCACTGAAATCATTATGTTATACATACCCTAGATTAATCTCTAGATTCATTTCAATTGACTTTACATCCACAGACCACCCCTTTCAGCCATAATCTCATTTATAAATTAGCAGTGTTAGTTATACTCACTATAATGTGTTACCATCAACTCTATTCACTTACACATTTTTACAATAAGCCTTATTAAAAATTCTACATACATTAAGCATCAGGTCCCATTCTCAACCCACATTCTATTTCTTAGTAGCCTATACTCTAGAGTTTACCTACATGAGTTCACTCATTGTATTTAGTTCATATTAATAAGATCATACAATAGTTATCTTTTTGTGTCTGGCTTATTTCACTTAAAATAATATCCTAAAGGATAAAGGATAATATCCTAAAGGGTCATCCATGTTGTCATATGTATCCCGATTTCATTTCTTCTTATAGCTGAATAGTGTTCCATTTTATGTATATATCATATTTTGTTTAGCCATTCATCAGTTGATCACTGGGGCTGGTTCCATATTTTAGCAAAGGTGAATAATGTTGCTATGGGCATGGGTGTGCAAATGTCAGTTCCCATCCTTGCTTTCAGCTCTTCTGACTGTATTCCTAGAAATGGTACTGCTGAGTCATATGGCAGTTCTATATTCAGCTTCGTGAGGTACTGCCAAACTGTCTTCCACAGAGACTGTACCATTCTACATTTCCACAAAACAATGAAGGAGTATTCCTATTTCTTCATAATAGTTTCTGTTTTTTAATAATGGCCATTATATAAGTTGTGAAATGGTATCTTATTGTAGTTTTAATGTGCATTGCCGAAATAGCTAGTAATGTTGAACATTTTTTTCATGTGATTTTTCACCATTTGTATTTCCTTTTTGGAAAAATGTCGATTCAAGTCTTTTGCCCATTTTTAAATTGGGTTGCTTGTCTTTTTATCATTGAGTTGTATGATCACTTTATATAACATGGATATCAAACCCTGGTAAGATATATGGTTTCCAAATATTTTCTACCATTGAGATAAAATATTTGGACATTTTCTTCTTTTTACATTCTTGAAAAAGGCTTTTGAAAAATAAAAGTGTTTAATTTTGAGTATGTCCCATTTTCCAGTTTTTCTTTCATTGCTCATGCTTTGGGTGTAATGTTTAAGAAACTACCACCTACCACAATCTCTTGAAGATGTTTCCCTACATTCATCAATAGGTGATGTTGGCTTCATAAAATGAGCTTGGTAGCATTCCTTCCTGTTCAATTTTTGGAAGAGCTTGAGTAAGATTGGTATTATATTGTCTTTGAATGATTCACTTAAGAAGCTATTTGGTCCTGGGCTTTTCATCTTTGGAAGTTTCTTCATGACTGTGTCAATCTCTTTACTTGTTATTGGTTTGTTGAGGTCTTTCACTTCTAGGGTCAGTGTAGGTTCTTTGTGTGTTTCTAGGAATTTGCCCATTTCCTCTATGTTGTCTAGTTTGTTGGCATACAGTTGTTCATAGTATCCTCTTAGGAGCTCTCTATTTCTGTGGGATCAGTGGTAATGTTCCCCCTCTCATTTCTGATTTTATCTTTTGCATCTTCTCTCTTTTTTTAATTGTCAATCTAGCTAAGGATTTGTCAATTTTGCTGATTTTCTCAAAGAACCAACTTTTGATTTTGTTGAGTCTCTCTCTAGTTTTTTTAAAATTTTTGTTCTCAATTTCATTTATTTCTCTTCTGATCTTTATTATTTCTCCTGTTCTACTTGGTTCCCAAACCAAGTTTTCTGTTCTATTTTGTCCTGGTGTGCAGATAGGTCTCCAATTTTCACTCTTTCTTCTTTTTTAATATTAACATTGGGGGCTATAAATTTCCCTCTCAGCACTGCTTTTGCTGCATTCTATTATGTTTTGATATGTTGTGTTCTCATTTTCATTCATCTCTAGATATTTACTGATTTCTCTTGCAATTTCTTCTTTGACTCACTGATTATTTAAGAGTGTGTTGTTTAATCTACATATATTTGTGATTTACCCCTTTTCCATCTGTTATTATTTTCCAACTTCATTCCATTATGATCAGAGAAAGTGTTTTGTATAATTTAAAACTTTTAAATTTATTGAGATGCATGAACACTTGAAAAGAATTTATGTATTGCTGTTTTGGTATGTAATGCTCTATAAATGTCTGTTAGACCTAGTTAATTTGTCATATTATTCAAGCTCTCTGTTTCCTTATTAATCTTCTATTCAGAAGTTTTATCCAAAGCTGAAGTCTCAAACTATTATTGTAGAGATGTCTATTTCTTCCTTTAGTTTTGCCAGTGTGTGCCTCATATATCTTGGTGCCACCCAGGTTAAGTGCAAAAATATTATTATAGTTATTTCTTCTTGATAAATTGCCCCTTTTATTAATATATAATGATCTTCTTCACCTCTTATAACAGTTTTGCATTTATAATCTATTTTTTCCAGCATTAGTATCACTACTCCAGATATCTTTTGATTACTATTTGTGTGGAAAATCTTTTTCCAACTTTTCATTTTCAACCTCATTGTGTCCTTACATCTGAGGTGAGTCTCTTATATACAGCATATAGATGGTTCATTTTTAAAAATCCATTCTGTCAGTCTATGCCTTTTGATCAAGGAATTCAATCCATTAACATTCAATATTATTAGTGTAAAGGCATTTCTTACTTCATCCACTTTATCCTTTGGCTTTCCATTATCATATTTTATTATTGTCTGTTTTTTCACCCTTTAGGCTACCCTTACAAATAATCTTCATTTCTACACGCTTCTCCAAGTCTCTCACCCTTGTGTTTTCATTTCAGGCTGTAGCATTCACTTTATTATTTCTTATAAATCTGGTCTTTTGATAACATACTCTCTCAGTTCTTGTTTGTCTGTGAAGACTTTAAACTCACCCTCATTTTTGAAGGACAGTTTTTCTGGAAAAAGAATTCTTTGTTGGCAGTTTTTCTCTTTCAATACCTTAAAATATCATACCACTTTCTTCTCACCTCCATGGTTTCTGATGAGAGATCAGCACTTAGTCTTATTGAGGTTCCCTTGTATGTAAAGTGCAACTTTTCTCTTGTTGCTTCATTATCCTCTCTTTTTCTCTGGTGTTTGTCACCAGACACCAGGTGTCTCAGAATAGGTCTATTCAGATTTATTCTGTTTGGGGTGTGTTGTCCTTCTTGGATATCAGTGTTTGTTTCTTTCATAATGGTTGGGAAGTTTTTGGTCATTATTTCTTAAATATTCTTTCTGCCCCCTTTCCATTCTCTTCTCTTTCTGGGACACCAAAAATGCAATATTTGTGCTTTTTATATTATCATTGAATTCCCTGAGACACTGTTCCATTTTTTTCCATTATTTTCTCATCTATTCTCCAGTCTTTTCAAGTTCAGATGTTCTGCCCTTGATTTCACTAACTCTGTCTTCCATCTATTCACTTTTGCTGATAGATGCATCTAATGTATTTTTAAATATCATCTATTGTGTCTTTCATGAGGTGTGTTACTTTTCTTTGCAGGCTTTCAAATTGTTCTTTATGTTCACCTAGTTTCTTCTTTTTCCTTGAATTGATTTAGGAGATTTTTGTGTTTATCATTGATTAGTTGTCTTAAATCCTGTGTCTAGTTAGGATTTTGGGTTTGTTGCACAGAGTCCCTAATGGGGCACAGATAACTACCTTGAGGAATTTGAGATGCCTAAATGCAGTTTTTCTCCTTGCAGTTTCCCAGCTGGCCAGCAGATGGTCCTCTTGGTGACTATTTCCACAGAGGTGACTTTTTTTTAAGGAGGTACTAGGGATTGAACTTGGAACCTCATACATGGGAATGCGAAGCAGGTGTTCAACCACTTAAGCTACATCCTCTCCCAAGTTGTTGCTTTCAATCTCCTTTTGCACATGATTCTGGTCCAGCCAGAGCCAAGATTCTAAGTGGGCTCTGTTGGCCAAATTCACTGAAGTGAAACCACTCTCTTCTGTCTGCTTCTCCTTCCCTCTTTCCAGGGAAGAAGACCTCTTTTCCCCTCTTAGTTGGCAGCAATGAGCCACAGATTCTATCCAGGCTGTTTGTCTTGAGGTTGTGGAATGGGTGTCATCCCTAGTTGTGGCGGTCAGCAATTTATAGTTTTCATTTCAGCTTCTTTGTCTCTCAGTCCCTCACCCCTCTGAGGGGTGCACAACATGCTGCTGGTCTGCATGGCCCCAAAGCAGTCCTTTGGACAGCTTTTTGCCCTTCCTCCATTATTTTTGTGAGAGAGTTGAGCCCTGCTTACCTATTCTGACCCTATTTTCCCAGAAGTCCCATACTCATCTATTTTTGGTTCTGTTCATCTTAGCTGGACTCATCTGTGAGTAGCTGGAGTAAGCTAAGCTTCAGGGCATAATTTTAATGAAGGGGCCATTTCTACCAATTACCTTTCTGACAGCATGGGCCAGAAGCTCCAGGAAAGTTGGCAGAAACTCATCAGCTCAGATCTGGTGCATGTTTCCTTCCACCCATGTTCCATTGGCAGACACAAATCATGTGGCCAAACTGAAAGTCTGTGGCATAGAGGTGTGTATTCTGCCTGTAATGACGTCTTTGCCACAGGAAAGATGGGGAGTGAAGGAAGAATTGTAGATAAACCCAACAATCTACCCACTGGATTGTCATATTCCTAAAGGCAGGAACCTTGTCTGTTTCATTCATTATTGCTCCCCCCATCTGTTGGATTATGACTGACACAAAATCGGAGCTTAATAGATATTTGCTTTATAAATGTGTAGATAAATAGAATCACATTTAATTGAATCATGAAAAAAATACTTTGCCTAAATTTCCATGAAACATGTCTTTAAGGATTGCTGGATATCTCTGAAGTCTATTATAATATTGTAAATAAAGGTTTTTGGTTTTCACTCTTGCCACTAAATTAGAACGCTTTGCATCAGGTTTTTTTTTAAATATACTTTTTTATTTTTAAAGAAACTTAGATCACATAAATGTTACACAAAAAATGCAGGGGATTCCCTTATGCCCTGATCCCTAGCCCTCCCACATTTCCCCACATCAGCAACATCCTTCATTAGTGTGGTACATTTGTCACAATTGATAAACATATCTTGGATCATTGCCACTAAGTGATGATTATAGTTTATGTTGTAGTTTACACTCTCTCCTACACATTTTTGCAAGTTATTGCATGATGTACAGTTTGCCTTCAGGTTTTGATTTTACATAATCTTTTCAATTGACTCAGGTGTATGCTTATGATCCATGGTAGATGGTGACCTTTTAAGGTCATTGACCATGCTACATTTGCAACCACACAGGGACTGGCACAGAGTTACTTAGAAACAGATAAATATTTAAATCGTGAATGTCGGTATTACACCATTTCCCCATAACACAAGATCTTAAAGTAAAGGGCCCACGTCCCATATTATTATTTTATATTTCCCCAAACACTTAAAATAGGGTTGGTTCTTGAGCAACTATTAGTTTAATTGCAGTAAAACACTATTAACCATATTGCAGTAGAATTTGGCTTAACTCCTTGTTGCTATAGTGCCACTCTGTTCCTTAAAACATTTTTTTTTAAGTGTAAGGGCATGAAAGAATCATATAATCCAAGGGTGGGAAGCCTTTTTTTCTGTAAAGGGCCGGATACATATTTTTATTTGTATAAATAAAATAATATAAAAGTTGTATTTATCAGCCAAAGAGGTGCTAATGTGAAATACCAAAAATGGGTTGGTTTTTATAAAAGGTATTTATTTGGGGTAGAAGTCCACAGATACCAGGCCATAAAGAGTTAAGTTTCTTCTCTCACCAAAGTCCATTGCCACGTGTTGGAGCAAGACAGCTGCTGGCGTTTGCCAGGGTTCAGGCTTCTTGGGTTCCTCTCTTCCCAGGGCTGAGTTTCTCTCCAGGCTTAGTGCCTCTGGTTCCTCCACAAGGTCAACTGTAGACGATCAGGCGAACAGCTTGCTTCTCTTCTCCTGGGGCCTTCTCTCCAACATCAAAACTCCAACATCAAAACTGCTTCTCAAAAGACTGCTTCAACTCTGTTCTTTGCCTTGCCTTTTATATTCGATTCCCTGCCCACCAAGGGGTGGGGCTCAAAGCCCTACTGATGTGGCCCAGTCAATGCCCTAATCATAACTTAATCATGCCCAGATTAGCAGATCAGTTTACAAACATGATCCAATTAAATTTTTGGAATTCATAATTACATTAAATTTCCCAATGGCTACAAAAGTAAAGCATCCATAGACAACACATGAACAAAATGCTGTGGCTGTACTCCAAGCTATTTTATTTACAAAAACAGGCTGTAGTCATCTGAAAAATGCAAATCAAAACAAACAAAAAAAAGATACCACCTCATACCCACTTGGATGGCTATAATAAAAATGATGGATAAAAATAAATATTGGTGAGAATATGGAGATATTGGAAACCTCGTATACTGTTGGTGGGACCCTAAAATGTTGCCTCTGCTTCAGACAACTATTTGTTAGTTCCTCAAAAAGTTAAATGAGAGTTACTATAGAACCCAGAAATTTATATATATCATATATATATAAGTTTTCATATATATGATAGATATATATGAAAACATGTCTCTTTAGGCTCTTGTACAGGGAATTTCATGGCATTCACAATAGCCAAAAAGTGCAAACAATCCAACTATCCATCAGATGAAGAATGGATTAAAAAGTGGTATGTCCTTATGACAGAATATTATTCAGTCATTGAAAGGAATGAAGTACTGATATGTGCTACAACATGGATGAACCTTCAAAGGTTTATGGTAAGTGAAAGAAGGAAGTCACAAAGGCCACATATTAAATAAGTTCCTTAAAATAGGAACTGTCCAGGAAAGGCAAATTCATAAAGACAAAAAGTAGATTTTTGGTTGCCCTAGTGGTGGCGGAGATGGGGCAATTGAGGGGGATGACAGCTAAGGGGTTCAAGGGGTTTCTTTTTGACATAATGGAAATATTCTAAAATGGATTGTGGTAGTATTTGCACAACTCTGTGAATATAATAAAAGGGATTGAATTGTATCCTTTAAACGTGTCAATTGTGTGGTATGTGTATTAAAACTCAATAAAGCTGTCAAAATTACCCTATAGGTATAGGTCAGATATGGCCCATGGGTCATAATCTGCCTTCCCTGTTATAAACAAATAACTTTAGAAACTAAAGAAAAAAAATAAAGGCCATCTGTTACAACACTTTTGTTTTAATTGGAGAGACTGAGGCCTGGAGAGATTTAAGTGACTTTGTCAAAGTCACTTAGGTATTTAGTGGCAAAGCCGCGTCTTGGTTGCTGATTTTCAAGTGCATATATGTCATCTGCAAATATCTACAAAAAATAATCTTTTCCCTCTTCTTTGTCAGTTTAATGAGACTGGCTTTCAGGACAACAACAAACAGATCTGCGCTCGATTTTCAAGGCTTGCCCACCGTTGTGGCGACGGAAACGCTGCCCTGACTTTGGAGGTCTGAGTTTTTTCCCAGCTGTCTTTTTAAATTTGGCTCAAGTTGCAGATGCATGCTGAAAACCAAAACCAACAAATGCTCTAAGGCATGATCGGAAGACGCACTAAGGAACAATCTCTGTTTAAGACTAGTCCTCTTAGGATATGAGTTCTGTGAGAGATTTTAGGGATGATCTCCCCTGGGGGGTTTTTGGTTTTCATTCAGGGGAATCTCACCTTCACCAGAATTCCTTGGATATTATGTTCAGACAGGTGTGGGAAGGACCTGGTAGAGCTTTGAGCACATCTAACCTCTGTTAGCGACCTAGGTCCCCACATCCCTCTTTTTAGGAGGTACTGGGAATTGAACCCAGGACCTCATATATGGGAAGCAGGTGCTCAACCACTTGATCTACCTCCACTCCCAGTAGCTCCTCTTTTTCATTTAAAATTTTATTTTTTAAGTTATCACAAAATAAAATGGGCCTTTTTGTTCTTGTGGTGTGCAGGTCTAAATAAAACTCCGTTGGATATAATGGAATGTGTTTGGAAAGGAGGCACTGCTGCCTTAATGAAAAAAAATCCAGGAAGCCATTGAATCTTCTTCATTGTTCCTTTGTTTGTCTCCTCTCCCATCATTTAAAAAAATATAAAAACCATTCTTAGCTCATGGGCCATATAAAAGTAAGGGCTGGTTGGATGTAGCCCTAGGGCTGTAGTTTGCTTACCCCATAATTTAGAGTAGTAAGAGGTCCTTTTGGGCACCTGAGGAAAGTTATGGAAACCTCTCTGCTCACACATGCTGGCACATAATTTTGTCAGCAATTCCAGATAAGTCCTTTGACAAAGGGCAAACAGGTTTCCTTGCGAAAGACTCTTATTCATCTAACCAACCCTGTTTCTAACAGGGAATTGGGGATTCCTTTCCTATCCTCACAAATCTCACTTCCCAAGTAACCACTGGAAATCAGGAAGAAAAAGCTAAGTTCGTGACCCTCTATCTGAAAAGTGTGGAGAAAGCTGTCCTCACTGCTGCATCCAGAGATGGGAAAGAAGGAAGTCAGAAAGTGGAAGGGCAATTTATGGGTAAGAATTCACAAAGTCGGTAAGTAGAATTCCCATTGCGTGTCGCCAGTTTCTGTATTAGTGAGTTGGCTTATCCCTACCTCACAAAATCCCCCTAATTATGTGGGAGGCAGGTGTGATTACCTCTGTTTTAGAAGGAGGAGACGGAGGTGCAGAAAAAGTTCAGTGGAGCTACTGACCTCTTACCAGGTGGCAGAACCAAAACCAAACACTTCAAATATATCTGAGCAACATTCCTCTCTCAACCAATATACAAACAGCAAGTTTGAGCACTTGGTACCATTTATTATTTCATCTATTTGATTTTTTTTTTTTCTACTTGGACCCACAGTAAAAGGCTTAGAGTTAGTTGATTTCCTTAGTTACTAAAATGCCAGAAGATACAAATGGTATTTTGGCTTCAGTTATGGAGTGAGGAAATTCCTTTATTTCTTATTATATAAAACTGAAGAAACAGAGAATAGCAAAATAAAGAACATATAACCTGTATATCCACAGAAACCTTGATAGCTTAGTGTTTTAGTTAGCTATTGCTGCATAACAAATTATCACAAATTTAGAGATTTTAAACAGCACACATTTTTTTCCTATTAACATATATACAATCCAACATTTTGCCTTTTAATCACATTCAGATATAAAATTTTAAAAAAATTTATAAGAATGCACTACTCAAACAGTGGACACTAAGGTAAACCATGGACTAAGTTAATTGTAAAATTATAAAAATGTGCTTTAAATAATTGTAGCAAATGCACCACACCAATGCAAGGTTTTAATAATAGGGTGGTATATGAGAATCCTGTATTTTATGCATGATTGTTCTGTAAACACACAACTTCTCTAATTAAAAAAAGAAGCAGCCAAAATACTGTTGTAAAAAAGTATTAGAGAAGTTTGCAAGGCAGTTCAGCAATAAAAAATATGATGCCCTTTTTCTCTGGCTTTGGTATGTTTTTGTTATTTGCCAGCTTTTTTTAAAAAAACATTTTTATTTTTATTTTCAAGAAGATTTATTATTTTTTTTTTTAAGATTTTATTTATTTATTCATTTATACCCCCCTTGCTGCTTGTGCTCGCTGGGTCAGCTAACCACGCCGCGCGGGCGGGCCTGCCCCCACCAGGAGGCCCCAGGAACCGAACCCGGGGCCTCCCATATGGTAAACGGGAGCCCTACTGATTGAGCCACAGCCGCTTCCCAAGAAGATTTAGATTACATAAATGTTACATGAAAAATATAAAGGATCCCTATATGCCCCACTTCCTCCCCCTCCCACCCTTTCCCACATCAACAGCATCCTTCATTTGTGTGGTACATTTGTTACAATTGATGAACACATACTGGAGCATTGCTACTAAGCATGGATTACAGTTTACATTATAGTTTACACTCTGTCCCACACAATTTTGTAGGTTATGCCCAGATATACAATGACCTATATCCGTCACTGCAATGTCATGCAGGACAAAGCTAAAGTCCTGTAAGTGGCCCGTATTTGCACCTATTCTTTCCTCCCCCGTCCCTCAGAACCTCTGCTGGTCACTGCTTTTATATCAATGATAAGACTTCTTCCATTGCTAGAATAATAATAAGTCTATAATAGAATAATAATAAGTCTACTTTAGTCCATTGTTCATTCCCCAATCTTGAGGATTTTGAGATGGTAATGCCTGTTCTGCTTCTAATTGAGGGGGGGGCGGCGCTTAGATCCCATGGCATTTGCCAGCTTCTTAAACTTTAAAATTTGTTGTGATTTCTTTTCTCTTTGTAACCAAATGTTAATTTTTGTAATTGACTATGTATTTGTAATTTTTCATTTTTTTTTAAAAAATGAAAGATGACATGAAAAAAAAAAAAAAAAAAAACAACCCAAAACCCAGCACATTTTTTATTATAGTTTCCATGGGTCAGGAACTTGGGCTTAGCTGAGTCCTTTATGTCACAGTCTTGCATGAGGCTGCAATCAAAATGATGGCCAGAGTTGGGGTTGATTGGAGAAGAATCTGCTTCCAAGCTCACATGGTTGGTGAAAGGATTCAATTCCTTGCGGACTATTTTTTTTTTTATTAGAGAAATTGTGAGCTTACAAAACAATCACGCATAATGTGCATAATTCCCAGACGTCATCCCTCCACCAAAACCTTACATTGTTGTGGAACATTTGTCACAGATTATGAAAGAACATGATTAGACTATTACCAATGACTGTGGTCTATAGTGTACACTTGTATATTTTTTTCCATACACTCCCTATTATTAACAGTATGTATTCATGTTGTACATTTATTATCGATCATTAGAGAACACTCTCATAGCTATATTGTTAACCCCTTGTGGTCTATTTGACTGGTTTCTTTATGGCTGGAGACTGGGGGCTGCTCTTGTCTTTTTTTTTTTTTTTTTTAAGATTTTATTTATTTATTCATTTATCCCCCCCTTGCTGCTTGTGCTCGCTGGGTCAGCTAACCACGCCGTGCGGGCGGGCTTGCCTTCACCAGGAGGCCCTGGGAACCGAACCCGGGGCCTCCCATATGGTAAACGGGAGCCCTACTGATTGAGCCACAGCCGCTTCCCTGCTCTTGTCTTCTTGTTACATCCCATCACCTTTGCCGTGTTCTGTTGATTAGAACCAAGTAGTTAGACCGGCTCACGCTCAAGGGAAGGAGATTACACGAAGACTGAAATACAGGGGTGGGTGGGGATCATTGGATCACCTTAAGAGTTTCTCCGCAACACCTAGTGAAATGTTTCTTGGTACTGGAAGCTCATTAGAATCATTTGGGACATTAAAAGTTACTGTTGATGGGTTTTTGGCATCAGTAATTTTTAATAGCTCCCGAGTGATTCTAATGCGTTGCCTTGTGTGAGAAGTAAAGATATCTTAACCTTCTTTTCTCTTTCATTAAAAATAAATTCAGGACCATACCATCCATGTGATCTTTATCATTTAAAACGTTTTAATTTTATTTTAAACACAACATTCTTATTTTAAATATATTAAGAGGCACTTTTACATTATTGTATATTTTTCTACAGCATAATTTGTAGTAGCTGCCTAGTGTTGTGTTGTGTTGTATTTAAAATCTGCATCTGGCCACTTTTAGGTCATATTGTGTTTTGCTATGATTAAATAATGCTGCCAAGAACATGATTTTAGTCTTTTTTTCCTTTATTAAAATTTTTGTTGGGAAAATCAGAAAAATTCAAGCAATAACCAAAATCAATTGTGTGACATAGTGACTCAAATAGACAGAAATTAGCAATCACATATTTCCTTACTTGTTGCAGTAAGGAAAAGACTTTAGCCCAAATTATACTTTTCTTTTGATTTAAATAAGATGCTGTGGAATAAATTGTGGGTTTACAGAACAATCATGAATAAAATACAGGATTCCCATATACCATCCTATTATTAACACCTTGCATTGGTGTGGAGAATTTGTTACAATTGATGAAAGCACAGTTTAATAATTATGCTATCAACTATAGTCCATGGATTAATTTAGGGTTCATTTTTTTTTGTGTAGTGAACGTACACGGATTTTTTAAAAAAATTATTCTGTTACCATATATACAATCTAACATTTCCTCTTTTAATAAAGGAAGAATTGTTTTTTATATAAATGTCTGCATACTCTGGCATTTTCCCACCACCCAAGTAGGTTTCCAGAGTCCCTTGTGGTTTGTGGTAGTTCCATAAATGGACAGCAGAGGGCGCGCGGAGACCTCTGCTTCCTCCAGCTTGTTGAGGTTTTGTTAATTCTTACAGGGACGTGAAGCACTGGTTCATAAAGGTACTTGTGTTCCAGGGTTCAGTATTTTCCTTCTGTATGGAAAACCTAACGGTAGAAATGCTGAACTCCAGTAAAAGCAGAGTGTGAATTTCTAGCAATTTACTGCCTACCACATAGGTTCCATGAAGACAAAAGTGTGCATCTGCCTCCTTTACTGCTGTGTCCCTTGGCACATAGTAGAAGCCTCAGAATGCATGTGTCATGAATGAGTTCCTTTAATCCCATTTCTCCTCTTGGAGGCCGTCACAACTATTTTCATCTCCATCCTGTAGATGAGGAATTTGAAGATGAGAAAGATTGAGCCACTTGCCCCAAATCACACATAGCAGACTGTCCATGGACAGCTGGAACTCAGAGCCCTCTGACTCCAAGGACAGTGCTCTCAACACCAGATTTTGAGGGCAAAGCCTCCCTTGCTCATTGGAAAATGGTTCTTTCTGCTCTGCCTTCCTTTCCTGGACTGTGGGTTGGTACTGGGTGGTTAAAGGATTAAGGGAGTTGATTAAATCTCAGTTTACATTTTTTTTAAAGGTTTACTTATTTACTTTTAAACATTTTTACCTCCCCCACCCCCATTTTTGCTGTTTTTATGTCCATTCGCTGGGCAGTTCTCTGTGTCTGTTTCCTGCCCTCTCTTCTCATCCTTCTCGTCCTGTCTTTGCCAGGATTTGATCCTCTGAACCTCTGATGTGGGAAAGAGGCATCCTACTGCCTGCGCCACCCTAGTTCCTGTTTTTTTGGCCAGTCTTATCTTGGCTCTCCCTTGTGTCACCCTCCTGTTACGTCATCATCTTGCTGCATGGCTCGCGGGGCCTAACGGCCCACGCAACTTCTATATTTTTATTTTTTTAAAATTTTTACCAGGAGGTCCTGGGGATTGAACCCAGGTTCCTCCATATGGGAGATGGATGCTCAACCATTTGAGTCACATCCGCCCCCTGCTGTATCTCTTAAGGTTGACCAAAGATACCTAGAGTTACAGTCATTTCCCATACAGGATGGTCATATAATAAATTAGGCTTGGTTTATCACCAGCATTCTAAAGACCAGACCTAGGGAGTAAAACTAGGTCTGGGGACACATGCATGGTTTCTAATATAGCGAACGTTTAGCCTACCCTGATTATCACAAAATCAGGACAAGCGAGAATGTTCGCAATCCAAGTTTACTTTTTGATCTTTGTTATATGATCAATGAATTTGAGACTTTGTTTCCCAGAGTAACCAGGAGTAATCAGGAGCAGTCAGTCCCCCAAGACATTTTTGTGTCTTTAGTGTCACCTTGGAGAAGAGGCACAGTGGATGTTGATTCTGACCACACGTTATCTGTTTTTTAGCCATTGAAACACTGAAAGTTAAGAGGAACTGCAGGATGAAGAAAGAGACATTCAGGTTAAAAGCAGAAAACCAGACAATGGACATTCACTGTAAAACCCTTAAAGAAGAAAGCATGGAAGGTAAAGAATATGGGCAAAACAGTCTTTGAAAACTTCCCCAATGATATTCTAAGTTGCTCCTTTAGAAAACAGTCCAGAGAAGTTGTCCATTGTTTCCTGAGTCAGTTCTGTAGGTGGCATTTATAAAGCTGGAATCTGAACAATTCTCAGCTCAAGTGCAACACTGACAGCCAGAAAAATTACAACAAGCCCCTTTCCTATTTTGTTT
Organism: Tolypeutes matacus; assembly: GCA_026826555.1. Taxonomy (NCBI): domain Eukaryota; kingdom Metazoa; phylum Chordata; class Mammalia; order Cingulata; family Chlamyphoridae; genus Tolypeutes; species Tolypeutes matacus. The sequence goes on from JAKSZT010054196.1 coordinate 3,715,143, forward strand.
ACCTGTGATGTGTCAAAATGGGACCAGAATTCAAGATTTGTTAATGTCTATGTCAGTTCCTTGTCTTAACTGACCTCTATCCTCTACAATGCTCTAAGTTAATTTCCTTAACTTGTGTGTAACCTTCCCTTACAGGTGAACTGTTAACAGTTTCTCATTTCCTACAGGAAAACAACCAATATTTAGCTAGTTTTTAAAGTTGTCTACAATCTATCCTTGACCATATCTATGACTTCTGTTTTACTGTTTTTAATATGAATTATCTTCATTGCACACATACTAGCGGTTACTTTCTTCCTTCTTCTTTTCCTTTTCTCCTTCCTTTCTCCTTCCTTACTTCCTTCTTTCCTTCTTTTCTTCCTCCCCTCCTGCCTCTCCATTCCACCCTTTCCCCCTCTACCTTTCCTTCTCCCTTCTTTCTTTCCATCCTTCCTTCTTCCCTTCCTCCCTCTCCGCCTCTCTCTGTTCCTTCATTTTTTAATTTTCCTTCCTTCTTACTTCCTTCCCATCTCTACCCACTCCTTTGTCTCCTTCCATTTTTCCTTCCTTTCTTCCTCCTTCCCTCACTCTATTCCTTCTTCCCTTCTTTCTTTCTATTCTCCCTTCTCCCCTTCCCCTCCTTTTTCTGCCCCTTCTTTCTTTTTTCATATTTTCCTTCTTTCTTAGCCATCTTCAATTCTTCCCTTACTTCCCTCCATTCCTTCCTTCCTTTCTTCTTCAATCCCTCCCTCTCATTCCTTCCCCCCCCTCCCTCAGCTTTCCATTTTTCATTCATTCCATCATTTCATTCCTTTGGGTTGAAATTTCTCATGAATGCAATCAGTGCTTTACCTTTTCTTAGTTCTTTGATCTTGTGTTAGCTATTCTTTCTGAAGTCCATTTTCCTCAACTGTAAATGGTTTTATTTTTTAAAACTATAAATTATTAATATTCAAGTGGATGATTCAGCACATTGTCACAGAGTAAGGACATTGTAAATGAGAAGTAAAATTATTTTTTCCAATGGTCTGGCATTCCATTCAGAAATGAAAGTTAACACATGTGATTCTTTAAATAGTTGACATTTACTACTAAATAGCCTTTAATGAAATTGAGTGGTGGTTTCATCTTTACACAGGTATTGTTGCATTTATATCTTATGCTTCTATTGGCTCCATCATCAATGAGAACTTTGTGTCTGAGGAAAATCTAATAATGGAGGAAAAGTTGCATAATGTATACCTGAACTCCAAGGTAGTAAGTGGGACAATGGCATCTAAGAAGGGTGGACCACTCTCCAAGTCCATTAACTTCACGTTTCGGCATGAACAGGTGTGTTAAAACCAGGGGAATTTATTACATATGCAGTGGTATTATAACTAAATGGGATGTTTCCATGCAAATGAACCCATGGGTAGAAATTCTTTAAAAATAAAATAGATACTAACTCATTTAGAAGATTATGAGAGACGGTGATGGAAAAGTAAAAAAGAGCCAAGAGTGTGATATGGCCACCTGGGAAACTTGTGCTCCAATAACTCAAGTGTGTTTCACAGGCTCTGAACTGGTCAGACCTCATCTGAAGAAGGTCATTTCTGGGGCCACATATTTTTTTTTAAGAGGGAACAAATACAGAGTTAGCAAGGTAATATGAATAATAGTTATTAACTTTTTTTGCAGTGCTTACTAATTGCCATACCAGGGCACCATACTAAGCACATTTCAACAGAAAGTCATCCAAGGCTTTGGAATTTTACAAAATTAGAGATGGCTCCCATTTCTGCAAGGAGGTTGTATTACTTCTCCATTGCTGTGTAACAAATGATCCCAGAATTTAGCATCTCAAAACAACAAAACTTCATCAACTCACTCAGTTTCTGTGGGTCAGGAATTTGGGAGTGGCATCGCTGGGTGGGTTTTGCTCAAGGTCTTTCGTGAATTTGCCATTAAGATACTGATGAGGGCTTTATCATTGGAAGGCTTGGCTGGGACTGAAGAATCTGCTTTCAAGATGGTTCACTCATATCACTGTTGGCAGGAAGCCTCCTTTTGCTGCTTGGGTTTCTCCAAAAGGTAGCTTGAGCAGTCTTACGACATCTTGTGGGCTTCCTCAAGATAGAATGATCTTATCTATGCCCATAGCAGTATTATTCACAATTGCCAAAAGATGGAAGCAACCCAAGTGTCTATCAATGGACGAATGGATAAAAAATGTGGTAGATACATACAATGGAATATTAATTAGCTATAAAATGGACTGAAGTTCTAACACATATAGCAACATGAATAAACCTTGAAGATGTCATGTTGAGTGAAATAAGTCAGATACAAAAAGACAAATATTGTATGGTCTCACTGATATGAAATTATTAGAATAATCAATCTCGTAGAGTTGGAATCTAGAATTGAGATTGCCGGAGGCTGGGTTAGATGTATGGAATGGGAAGTTAATGCTTACATTGTACACAGTTTCTATTGGGGTTGATTATTATTTTTGGTAATGGATGGAGGTGATGGTAGCACAACTTTGTAAATTAACAGCACTGAATTACATATTTGAATGTGGTTAAAAGAGGAAATTTTAGTAACATATTTGTTAATAGAATAAACATTAAAAGAAAAAACACAGGAGTGTACACCACAATGAATCCTATTGTAAACAATGGACTATAGTTAACAGTACAATTTGCAAGTATACTAATGCAAGATGTTAATCATTGGATGGTTTATGGGAGTCTGTATTTTACATATTTCATGCATGATATTTCCCTAAACATACAACTTCTCTAGTGAGTGATCTGAGAGAAAGAGAGAACAAGGGGGAAGCCAGAGTGTTTTTTTACAACACCCATTGTCACATCTGCCTAATCCTATTTGTTAAAGGCAATTCACTAAGTCCATACTGAAGGCAAGGGGAATTAGGCTTGACACGTTGGAAGTAGTGTCCAAGAATTTGTGGACATTATTAAAACTACTACAGGGGGGAAGCAGATGTGCTTCAAGCAGCTGGGTACCCGCCTACCACATGGGAAGTCCCGGATTTGGTTCCTGGTGCCTCCTAAAGAAGAAGAGCGAGACAACTAGCTGATGCGACAGCTCAACAAGATGATGCAATGAGGAGACACAAAGAGGAAACACAATGAGAGACACAACAAGCAGGGAGCAGAGGTGGCTCAAGCAATTAGGTGCCTCCCTCCCACATGGGAGGTCTGGGTTCAGTTTCCAGTGCCTCCTAATAAAAGAAGACGATCACACAATGAACAGACACAGAGAGCAGACAGCAAGCACAAGCAATGATGTAGGAGAGAAGAAATAAATAAAATAAATCTTAAAAAAAAAAAAAAAAAGCCAAAAACTTCTACAAGAGTAGTATTGCCTTTGAAACCAGTCTGGGTTCAAATCCCAGCTTCTCTCCCACTCGTTCAGAAAGTTTCCCACTCTTCTGTGCCTCAGCCTAATAAACCGAGCTGCCGCTGACACCAATGTGCCTTGCTGATAGGAGATTTAAATGAGTTACTATAGATAAATCATTCAAAATAGTGCCTGCTACCTAGCACATGCATTACCTATTACTCTCTGGGCTTGACTTACATTGAATTCTTTTTTAAAAAAATGCAATGAAATGGGGGTTCAGGGCAAACTTTTATTTCCTAAGACAGTGCTAAGCACAATGCAGGCATCATCTTCCCTCTTTCTAGCTCTCGGCTGAAGATGGGATATTTCCTTTGTGCTTACAAGCAGCCTTATGCCCTGAATTAAAGGAAGAAACAGAGGTGTTTGCCACAATCAAGTGTTATGGGCAGGATTGGGTGACTGCTTCAAAGGGTGGGGTTCTGGCCCCTTTTATCTCTCCCTAATGAGATATATTGAGGCTAATATTAATTATATTGTTTCAGTTGAGGAAGCCTAAGGGGGCGGGGAGAATCTTTTTATGCTATTAATCAAAGAATGAGTAAGCCAACACTTCGTGTACTTATCACATCCTGGGGTAATTTATTTAACATCTCTGTGCCTCCATCTTCCAATCTGTAAAATGGAGAAGAACTTACATCATAGGTTGTTTTGAAGATAAATTAATGGAGTTATTCCTTGACTGGAATCTGAGCCTCTCCACTGATTATGGGGTCTAAACCTCATTTTCTGCCTATATAAATGGGTATATGAATGCCTACCTCAAGGGGTTGTTGTGAGAATTAAATAATATATAAAGTGAAAAATCATCGGTAAATGTTAGCTAGTAAATGATTGGATTAAGAGGTGATGTGATTATTCTCCAGGTCAAAAAAGAAGATGAAAAAGCCATCTGCGTCTACTGGAATGGTTCGTTCTGGTCTGATGAAGGCTGCGAAGTCATTTCTTCTTATGAAAATCAAACTCTTTGCAGTTGCAACCACCTCTCCAGCTTTGCTGTACTTATGGCATCAATCAGATTAAAGGTATTCTCTTCTATGGGTAAATAAATTTACATTCCACTGAAATAGAACATTTCCAAATTCCATATGAATAGCATTGATTACGTTTTTTTGTGTGTGTGTATTTTTAAAAATGTATTAGAAAGTAAACATCCTTGGTATGGGAATAATGATAAGAAGAATAATGACAGACTCTCTGGAATGACAGTAAGATAGGAGTTCTCTGGTAGAAAACTTTTCCAGGTCCCATGAATCACATCCACAGGGCAATTTCCATTACACTTCTCTGTCCACAAGGCTGGCGCTGGCTGTGGTTCCGATTAAATGAGAACTTTACCAGAGGTGATAATGCCTGAAATTATTAATAACAATTGCATATAATGTGATACATTTATTGAAAAAAAAAAGTATTAGGGAAGTTGTAGGTGCACAGAAAAATCATGCAGAAAATACAGTTCCATATACCCCCTCTCCCGTTTTCCCTATTATTATTGTGGTACCTTTGTTACAATTGATGAAATAATATTATTATAATTACATTATTAATTATAGTACATAGTTTATATTAGGGTTCACTATTTGTGTAGCACCGTCCTATGGGTTTTTTTATTTTTAAACAATTTATTGAAGTATATCATTCATACATGAACGTACATAAACTATAAATGTTCAGTAAACATCATGAACTTACAGAACAAACATGCATAACATCATACAGGGCTCCCACACCTCACCCCCTGCCCCCACAAACATCCTGCATTGTCGTGAAACATTTGTGAACAAATCATGAAAGAGCATCGTCAAAGTATTACTAAGAACTAAAGTCTGAATTTTCCTCCCCGATACATTTTTTTTAAGGATTTATTTATTTACTTTTATCCATTTTTGCCACCCCCGCCCTGTTTTTGCTGTTTCTGTGTCCATTCGCTGAGCAACTCTCTATATCCATTCCCTGCCCTCTCTTCTCATCCTTCTCCTCCTGTTTTCACTGGGATTCGATCCTCGGAACCTCTGATGTGGGAGAGAGGCGTCCTACTACCGCCTGTGCCACCTCAGTTCCTGGTTTCTCGGTGCGTCTCGTCTTGGCTCTTCCTTGTGTCACTCTCCTGTTACATTATCATCTTGCTGCGTGGCTTGTAGGGACTGGTGGTGGCCCACGCACCTTCTAATAGTTTTCTTTTTTAAATTTTTACAGGGAGGTCTTGGGGATCGAACCCAGGTCCCTCCATATGGGAGACGGACGCCCAACCACCCGAGCCACTGCTGTCCCCCTGCTATATCCCTTAAGGTTGACCAAAGATACCCAAAGTTACAGTCTTTTCCCATACAGGATGGTCATATAATAAATCAGCCTTGGTTTATCACCTGCATTCTAAAAAGCAGACCTAGGGAGAAAAATTAGGTCTGGGGACACATGCATGGTTTCTAATATAGCGGATGTTTAGTCTACCCCGATTATCACAATATCAGGACAGCAAGAATATTTGCAGGGTCCTATGGGTTTTTAAAACATTTTATTCTAGTGTTACATATACAACCTAAAATCTCCCCTTTTAACAACATTCAAATATATAATTCAGTGGTGTTATTTATGCTCACAAATTTGTGCTACCGTCACACCATTCATTACCAAATATTTTCCTTCACCCTAGATAGACACTTTGTGCCAATTATGCATTAACTCCCCTGGTAATCTCTAGTCTATTTTCTGACTCTATGAATCTGCATATTCTAATCTTTCCATGTAAGCAAGATCATATGAATATTTGTCTTGTGCATCTGGCTTATTTCACTTAATACAATGTCTTTAAGGTTTTTTTTTTTATTTAAAGATTTATTTATTTTATTTTTACTCATTTTAACCCCCTCACCCCATTTTTTGCTGTTTTGTGTCCATTTGCTGGGCTAGTCTCTGTGTCCGTCACCTGCCCTCTCTTCTCATCCTTCTCCTCCTGTCTTCACTGGGATTCGATCCTGGGAACCTCCGATGTGGGAGAGAGGCATCCTACCACCTGCGCCACCTCAGGCCCTGGTTTTTCGGCGTGTCTCGTCTTGACTCTCCTCTGTGTCACTCTCCTGTTATGCCATCATCTTGCTGCGTGGCTTGGTGGGTCCTGGCACCTCATATGCCCATGCACAGGACCTGGGGGTATGCCTACTTGTGGGGTCTGATGGCATGCCTGTGTACAGGGTCTGGTGGACCGAGCACCTTCTATATTTTTTCTTTTTTTCTTTTACCGGGAGGTCCCAGGGATCAAATCCAGGTCCCTCCATATGGAATAGGGATGCCCAACCATCTGAGTCACATCTGCCCCCCTGTCTTTAACACATGTTGTCACGTGTCAGAATTTCATTCCTTTATATGCCTGAATAATATTACATTGATAACATTTTGATATATTTTAAAGCAATCTCTCTTTTCCTGAAAGCCTTTGAAAATTTTCAGTGGAAATTTGACCAAATACAAACCATTAAGTGCTTCTCACAGTTTTCTATTTCCAAAAATCACAAGGGGACCCTTGTTTAAAAGTGCAGAATTCCTGGCTTTTTTATAAAGGGGCAGAGGATAAACACTTTATACTCTGCAGGTCATATATTCTCAGTTGCAACTACTCAACTCCGCTCTAGCAGCTCATAATGAGCCATAGACAATAAACAATGAAGCTCTAGTTGCAGTCAATGAAATTTGAGTTTCATGTAATTTCTGTGTGTCATGAAATATTCTTCTTTTTATTTTTTTTCCAACCGTTTTTAATGGCAAAAATAATTTTTAGTTTGTGGGACATACATAAACAGGAAGTGGGTAAAATTTGGCCAGCTGTCTGTAGACTGCTGACCCGTGCTCCAGAGGAGATTAAAATGATTAAAAGGAACTGGGTGAGCTACCAACAGTGTCCATTACATTCAGTGAATGGCTAACCTGGGTGACACTGGTTTTGGTCCAAAAATAAACATTATTAGAATGGAACCAGTTAGGTTGATATACTTGGAACCTTCACAGAGATATAGTAACAATCTATTAAGAGTCAAGCACATTTCTTGGGGACTGGGATTCTTCTTGATTTCTAGGACTGCTGTAACAAAGTACCATAAACTGGGTGGCTTAAAACAGCATAGATCTTTTATTTCCCAGTTCTGGAGGCCAGAAGTATGAAATTTAGGTATCAGCAGGGCCATGCTCCCTCCGAAACCTGTGGGAGAGATTCCTTCGTTGCCTGTTACTTCCGGTGGTTGTCAGAAATCCTTGAAGTTCCTTGACTTGTAAAGTCATCACTCCAGTCTCAGTTTATCACGTGGCATTTGTCCTGCTCTCTGTCCCAGTTGGTGTCCAAATTTTCTATTCACGTAAGGACAGCAGTCATATTGGGTTAAGGGCCCACTGAACCCTAGTATGACCTCATTTTAACTGATTCTATTTGCATTGACTCTGTTTACAGATATGGTCACATTCACAGGTAGCAGGGGTGGGTTTCAACACATCTTTTGGGGGACATAAATCAAGCCATAACACCACCCTTTTCCAAGTGGCTCATTCGTCTAATTACATTCCAAGTTCTAACTGAGAAGAGTTCCGATAAATAGAAGTTTTCAACCTCGTCACATTGCCGGTGACATTTTAGTGGTTCATTGGACAGCTGTTAGAACTCCAGGCTGGTTCTTCGCTGGCATGTGTGTGAGCAAATTGACAGGGCAGGGTGATGAAAAGTTTGTATATCTGGGAGTCCATCCTACAGAGCTTGGAGTTGAAAGAGCTGATGGTGACATGGAATCTTATATGCCTGACACTGCAGAAACAATGGTCTAATGTTGACTGTGACTCTGAGATTCCCCTGAAGTAGAGGGCCTACATCCATTTCTGGTCTTTCAGGGGAAAAAGCCACCTCATCACACACAAAGAAATCCAAATTCAGGTCTAAAGAGCCTGTAACCATAGTGACTTTCACAAAAGAGTGGACTTTGTTGGACAATGCGGAGTTAGTTGGAATAAAAAGGAGGACGGGAAGGAGTGACCATCGTGCTTTCTCTTGCTGGATCCAGGAAGATTTTGTGCTGACTGTGATCACCTACGTGGGGCTGAGCCTTTCCCTGCTGTGCCTCCTCCTGGCGGCCCTCACCTTCCTCCTGTGCCGACCCATCCACAACACCAGCACCTCGCTTCACCTGCAGCTCTCGCTCTGCCTCTTCCTGGCCCATCTCCTCTTCCTCACGGGCATTGACCGAACTGAGCCCAAGGTAGGAGATTTAGCTGAAATTCACCTTTCTGTTAAAATATCCAGTGGATTTCCAATGTTCCATGGGACCCCAAGAGGGACAATGGAGGATCTAAGAAGTTGGTTGTCCAGCCCACCCCTTTCGCTGCCAAAGCTGCCTATTTTTCTTTTAATGGTGGGTTTCTGGGTAAGAGTGTTAGAACAAAGTGTTCCTTGGTCATAAAATGGTGAAAATCACAGATCTAGTCAGATTAATTTTTTATATATTTTTTTACAGAAGTTATGAACTTACGAAACAATCATTCACATGTACAGAATTCCCATACAACAACCCTTCACCAACACACCACACCGTTATGGAACATTTGTTATTATGAGATAATGTCATCAGACTATTTCCACTAACCATGGTCCATAGCATAGATTTGGCATATTTTTTTTTAAGTTATTTTATTTTATTTTTTAAGATACTTAGATTATACAAATATCATATTAAAAATATAGGGAATTCCCATATGTCCCGCTTCCCACACCTCCCACATTAACAACATCCTTCATAAGTGAGGTACGTTCATTGCAATTGATGAACAAATTTTGGAGCATTGCCACTAAGCATGGACTAAAGTTTACATTGTAGTTTACACTCTCTCCCACCCAATTCTGTAGGTTATGGCAAGATTTATAATGGCCTGTATCTGTCATTGCAATGTCATTCAGAACAATTCCCAAGTCCCAAAAATGCACCCATATTACACCTGTTTTTCCCTCTCCCTGCCCTCAGAACCTCCAGTGGCCACTGCCTCCATATCAATGACATAATTTCTTCCATTGCTAGAATCACAATAAATCTACAGTAGAATACCAGTTAGTCTACTTTAGTCCATAGTTTATACCCCAATCCTGAGGATTCTGGGATGATGATGTCCACTCCACCTCTAATTGAGAGGGGGTTGTGATCCCGTAAGGCCAGTGGATGGGACTCTCTTGCTTGCAGTTTTAGACTTTCTCGGCTCCTTGGTATGATAGTTGTCCATCATCACCTCCATGTTAGTTGTCCTGGGTGAGACCAGTGAACTGGAGAGTAGGTGTTGCAACTCCGTTGAGATTCAGGGCCCAGCTGTTATCTCTTTCAAGCACTCATTTGATGGGTGAATCCTCTCTCTGACATCCTTCCTAAGGGTTTGTTCTTATGCTTGAATGCCTCCACTGATGAGGATTTCACTATCTCAGGATGCAGCTTACCTCCTTTCAGACAGCTCTGTTAGAAAGGACTACCTTCTTCTGGACTGGATTCTACCACCTTTAAATTCAGTTTATTAGTCTAGTTCTATCACTTCAGAACCCATAACAAAGATACTTATATATTAATGTGACACTTCTTCAATATTTAAAGTTAATAATTTTATAACATGTAATGTCCGTTAAGCACACAGGCTCTGGAACACAGATCACATGAAAATTCTGGTACTCTCACTTACTAGCTGTGTTAACTTGGGTAAGCTATTCACTCTCTTTGTAGCGTTGTTTGTTACATACATTCTGTAAGAAGTGTATGACTTAATATATGTAAATGGACCTGGCACACAGTAAGAGCTATTATTATTAATCATCATCATTATCATAAGCACTTGTCATATCTGACCTAGCAATCTTTCTCATTCTGTACTCATAGACTAGGTGAGCCCATTCAATCTCATGGCTTCAATTGCCATCTACAAGTTTATATAAAATCCTTTCATTCTCCTCCTCAGCACACAGCTAGAAGGAAGTGGCCAGCTGGGGTCACATGAATTGTTCTGCCCCCTGGAATTTGGATATAAATGATGCACATCACTTCTTGTCATGGCCCCTGAAAATATCCTGAGCAATCCTCCACCCTTTCTCTTAGTTCACCAGCTAGCTGAATGCAGAGGAGCTAGAGGAGGACTCCAAGAAGTTCCAGGGAATGGTGGTGCCACCCCTTGGAAAGAGTCTGGATCCCTGAGTCAATGTTTGGAAGAGAGATGCCTATAAAAGCCACCAAATCAGAATGCTAACATTGGTCTTTGAGCAAGAAGTAAACATTGTTTGTGGTAGCCTGTCATAACTAATATAGACTCCCTCATTTATATAATTTATATCTCATGTTCAGGTTGGCTTCTGAGCTCTTGAATTGTACACTTCACTTTCTGTTCAGCGTTTCCACATGTAGCCTAAAACAGGGCAATAGTCAACTCAAAATCTCTGTGATCAGATGATCTGTGTTAAAATCCCAGTCCTTTCAGGTACCAGTTAGGTGACCGTGGGGGAATTATATAAATGGTTCACAACTCTGTCTTCCTCAGAGTTGTTATATGATTAAATGAATAGATGTACATATAACACTTAGAACAGTAACTATTTCATAGTAAATATTGGATAAATATCAGGCATTGTGGTTATTTGGTCTTCCAACCCCAGATTTGCTCCTCCTCTTGGGTTCTCCATCTTCATAAATGGTACCACTATCCAACAGTTGTTAAAACCAGAAACTTGCAACTGTACCTTCCATCACTTTTTTCAACCTCCCACATACAAATCACCAATAACTGACTATACTTTCTAAATATTTCTCAAATCTATACACTTCTCTCTGTTCTCTTAGTTGTACCCTTCTCATCCTAGGAAAAGCCATCACTATATGTAACTGGTATTACAGTTGTAGCTTTACTAGTCTTTTCAAATCCATTCTTGTGCCCTTCAAAGTCATTCTTCACATGGCAATGTGAATGTTCTTTTTAAAATTCAAATCTGATCTGATCACTCCCTAGTTTAAAATGCATTAATACCTTCTCCTTGCCTTTGGTAAGACCAAATTTCTAACCCAGCCTCTCTCATAATACAAAGTATGACTTCATCGCTAGACTTCAGCCATGCTGGGCTTCTGTTGGTTTTGTAAAGGCTCCATATATTGTCCTTTCCTTGAGGTTTTCACTTTTTCATTACTTCTGCTTAGAATGAACTCTATCCCCACTCCAGTTTACCTAATTAATTCCTGACCATCCTTTACCCTTCAACTTAAATGTTATATTCCCCAGAAAGCTTTTTTAGCAAACCCTGCCCAGACTAACTAAAGATAAAGGTCCACACAGCATCCACCCTATCCCTTCATTAAACTCAATGAACTTGTCATTATTTGTATAATTGTGTCTTCCCAGCTAGCCAGTAAGATCCATGAGGGCAGGGAGCTTATTTGTGTGGTTCTTTGCCTAGAATTTGGCTGGTATGGAGGAGAAAGTCATTGAATACGTTGTTTGTTTCTTTGTTTTTAAGGTTTAAGTGTGAGTCTGTGTAGATGACTTTATGTATATGTATCCATGGTAATTATCTGATTGGGCCTGAAAAACAAAGTTCTACAATCAGCTTATGTACCTAGTTAAATTCACTTACAAATTTAGAAAACCCAGCACTTTTCCTCTCTTTGTTCATAATCTAGCCAGTTTCACAAGCACAGAAAGTAAAAATCATATGACAGCATCATAAGTGCTATAATAGAATTGTTCTAAGATCTCCATTGATTTCTAAATGGGCTTTTAGAGATGGTCAGAAAGTCGATGTTTCTGGAAACATTGTTATGAGTGCTCTCATGTTCTAAATGTCAAACAATTTCTCCATCCAGGATTTGTAGAGTATACGTTATGCCAGGACAGATCAAGAAATACAGGAGAGGTGATCAAAAATGAATTGGAGTTCAGGATTAACTCAGGTTGTTTTATGTCAGGAAAAGTTTTGTGTTCATTTGTTGGTCCAAAATTGGACAAAGCACCTCTGATGCTTGCTAACCCTGCTGCTTGTGCAAGGTATGGAATTTCTCTAAGTAACATCTTTTTTTCTCATCATTGAAATCAGATTCAGTGACACCAGGAACATATTATAGGGTGGAATCCAGCATTCATCCCCACAGGACAAAGTCAATAGCCTTGCAGTTATTTCCCATCTTTACTTTTGATGATTCTGTAGCCATGGCCTCTTAGGTTGGAGAGAGCCAGGATTTCTGAGCAACTTTGACCCAAGATATCCTAGCTGGCAGGTGGCAGGTCCAAGAGTTGAATCCCAGTGTTCTCATTCCAAAGTCTCTAATCACAACTAAAGTTCATTTCTGACCCATACTGCATGTGCAATGCAAGTCAGCAAGGAAACGCTGTTCCATCACAGTCGCTGGAGACCTCAGGCTGTCCCAGCCCCATCCTGCAGGGCACCAATGTAGAGGGAGATTTGGCATATTTTTTCCATACTCCCTATTAACACAGTACATCTTTGGCATTGATGCAAGAATATTACAGTATTGCTGTTAACCATAGTCCATATGTTACATTCATTGTGTTTTTCCCATGCTTCTCCACATGCCCACCACTCTGAGAACTAGAAGGGAGATTCATTTATTTTATCATTACTTCTTTTTTTTTTACCGGGAGGTCCCAGGGATCGAACCCAGGTCCCTCCATATGGGAGACGGATGCCCAACCATTTGAGCCACATCCGTCCCCATCATTTATTTTAATATGGGGAACCTGAGGATGAAGCACACCAAGTACCTTTGCTGAAATCACACAGTGGGTTGTTGTGAGATTTAAGGCAAGAGCCCAACTGTCCCTCACCCAGTTCATGGAATGCAGTTGCCTCCTCTACCAAAACCTAGACCAGCTCTTTCCAATAGACTTTTTTTTTTTAAATATATATATATATATTTATTCATTTTTTCCCTTTCTCTTTTCTTTTCTTTCCTTCCTTTTATCACTGTGTTATCGGACTTTTGTGTGATGATGAAAATGTTCTATATCTATGCTTTCCAATATGGTAGCCACTAGCCAAATGTAGCTCTTGAGCACTTGAAATGTGGCTACTGCACACTGAGGAACTGATTTTTTAATTTTGCTTCATTTTAATTAATTTGGATTTGAATGGCCCCATGTGTGTCTAATGGCCTCCATAGTAAACAATGCAAGTCTATACACATCAAGCTCTTCTCCCTTATGGAGGAGGAAATTGAAATGCTCATTTATGGCTATAACTCAGGGCAACCTAGCTGTTCTAAGGCTGTTGGGTCATCTTTTGGTACTTTTTCCTAAATTGAAGACTTTTGGTTTTTCTTCTTTCTTGGATAGTTTTTTTCTTTCTTTTTTTTTTTTTTTGGTAACATATACAAGTCAAAATTTCCCATTTTAACCATTTTTAAGTGTAAAATTCAGTGGCATGAATTACATTCACAAGGAAGTGCTACCATCACCACCATTCATTAAAAAGGCCTTTTCATGACCCCAAACAGAAAATCTGTACCTATTAAGCAATAACTCTCTTCTCCCCTCCCCCAGCTCCCAGTAACCTCTAATCCACTCTCTGTCATTATTAGTTTATTTTAGATATTTCATATGAGTGGAATCATACACGAGCAAGATGAATGTAAACCAAAGTCCATAAAATTGCTTCTCAGTCCTAATTAGACCAGCTTGTTTTTTTTGATGATCCTTCTCAGTGTTCTCTAATTAAAAATATAGTCACCCGCATTTAAAAACTGAGAGCTTTTGCATAAAACAATCCAGATTTCCAGCTTTTCTTGAAAGACTGGAAATGTTAGACTTCTATTCTTGCATGGAAACAGCTCTTGAAGCTGAGTAGAAGTGTTACCTCTAGGAGGATAAAGTAGTACAGTTCGAATCCCTGCCTATTCCCTAAACCTGGCCAGCTTCACAAGTAAATGTTGCCTGCTGGCCATTTGTAAGCATTTGAGTTTCCCACATGTGAGCTGGGTCAAAGATTCAAGGACTCAATGTATGGCGCTCTCCCATTGAACTTGTACCACGTTTTCCCAAAGTTATGGTGACCATTGTTCTCCACGCACCCACCAAATACTCTTAATTCTTCTCTCCACTCTAGGTTCTGTGTTCCATCATTGCAGGGGCGTTGCACTACCTCTACTTGGCCTCTTTCACCTGGATGCTCCTCGAAGGGCTACAGCTTTTCTTAACCGTCAGGAACCTCAAGGTGGCTAACTACATCAGTGCAGGGAAGTTCAAGAAGAGGTTCATGTACCCGTTTGGCTACGGGATTCCAGCTGTGATTGTGGCTGTGTCCGCAGGACTAGGACACAGAAATTATGGAACACATACTCAGTAAGCATGCTTTTAGAATGAGGAATGTATGAGAATTTAAAAGAAAATTTTTATAAACCCAGTTCCTTCCCCTCTTCTCTTATCCTCCATTTGCCTCTAACCTGCTTTCTGTCTCTCTGAATTTGCAATTTCTGGTTATCTAAGTGGCATCATTAATTTTTTGCCCTTATGTGCCTTGCTTATTCCACCATACATCATATTTTCAAGGTTATTCCATGCTGTAGCATGTCTCATAACCTCTTCATTATGGATGAATAATTTCCATCATATATATATATATATATATATATATATATATATATATATATATATACACCACATTTTGTGTATCCATTCATTTGTTGATGGACACTTGGGTTGTTTCTACCTTTTAGATATTGTGAATAATGCTGTTATAAACATTGGTGTATAAATACTTTTTTGAGACACTCATTTTCACTCTCATTGGCATATTCCTAGAAGTGGAATTGTGAGGTCATAGTTATTCTGTATTCAACTTTTTGAGAAACTGCCAAATTGCTTTCCATAGTTGTTGCATTATTTTACATCCCCACCAACAATGTGCCAGAGTTCCAATTCTTCACATCCTCTCCAACACTTGTTATATTTTTAAAATAATAGTCATCCTTTTGGGTGTGATGTGGTATCTCTAAGTGGTTTTGATTTGCATTTCCCTAATGGCTAATGATGTTGAGCATCATTTCATGTGCTGTTTGAGCATTTGTACATCTTCTTTGGAGAAATGTATATTCCAGTCCTTTGCCCATATTACTCACATTTATTGATTCATTGGTTAGTTCATTTATTTATTTATTCGTTCAACAAACATTTATTGAATATGTACTACCAGCATTTTTATAGGAGCTGTGGGTAGCTCAGGAAACAAAACAAACAATAAACAAATAGATGCAAAATAAAATGTCAGGTTGTCATAGTTGCTATTGAATAGAAGCAAACTAGGGCAATGAGAATATATGTGAGGTATTATTTTAAATAATGTAGTGTTGGTTGGGAGCTCTGAGGAGGTAATGTTTGAATGTCATATATTAGATTTATGATCTCTTCATGTCCTACTGTATTAGTTTTGTATTGTTGCTATAACAAATTAGCTCAAACTTGGTAGTCTAAAATAATGCAAATTTACTATCTTACAGTTCTGTAGAAACAGGTCCAAGATGGGTCTCACTGGGGTAAAATCAAGATGTTGGCAGGTTGCCCTTCTTTCTGGGGACTCTAGGGCTGAATCTATTTCCTTGAGGTTTCCATGGCCATATTACTTGGCCACCCTGCCCCTTGTTGCATTGTATCACTCTGAGCATTTTTTTTCTCTCTTTCTGATTTGCCTTCAATTACAGCATCTCATTTGACAGTCAGGAGTTCATAAAACAAATGGGTATCAGAAGACCCAGTACTGTGCCCTCCCATGGGCCAGCACTGTAATGCTAGGTCTGAAAAATCACTGCAAACCCCATACATGTGAGTCCACACAGCATTATCCAAAAGGTGGAAACAAGCCAAGTGTCCATCAAGGGATGACTGGATAAACAAAATGTGTCCCATTCATACAATGGAATATTATTCAGCTATAAGAAAGAATGACGATCCACATGCAACAATGTGGATGAATCTTGAAAACAGGCTGAGTGAGAGAGACTACTTCTGCCTCCCTTTTCCATTTTTTAAATTTGATAATTGAAGTTATAAAACAAATGAAATATTTGGAGAAAATATTTGAAAACCAATATGACAAAGAAATGATACATATTCTCAGTTTATATAACTCTTACAATTTGATAAGAAAATGACAACAATCTCCAAAAGGGGAAAAGTAAACAATTACTCAGTTCATAGAAGAGGAGATGCAAATGTCTGGTATGGTAAGATGCCACTGTCCATCACCAGATTGACTAAAATTGAAACCATGATTGACACCCTACCCACCATGGCACTTCCTCTCCGTCATCCCCCCATTTAAAGTCTCCAATGGCTTTCCATTACTATGGCCCCTACCTAACTTTTCAATCTTCCCTCATTTAATTTTTACCTCTACTTGTTAGGCATTAGCCACACTTGGTCTCTTTTGATTCCTCAATTGATGATAGAGTTGCTGAATCAGATGAATAAAGGGAATAAGCAGATCAATGAGTGATGTGAAGTGTTAATGAAGAAACGGAAAACAGTGGGATAAATGGAGATTGAATCGTGATCCTTACAAAAGGCATGTTCAAGTCCCAAGCCCTGGTCCTGTAGGTGAACCAATTTGTAAATAGGACCTTTGAAGATGTTAGTAGGTGTACCCAAACTGAATGAGAGTGGGCTTTATAAGACCCATCCAGATTATCCAAGGTAATGTCCCCATCTCAAGGTCCTTAACTCAATCACATATACAGCATCCCTTTGGTCATGTAAGTTAACATATTTACAGGTTTTTGGGATTAGGGTGTGGACATTTTTTGGAGGGGGCATTATTTTTCCAACCACACCTACAAATATACCTTATTTTGACAAATCTTCACACTTGCAAAGTTAGTAACAAGTGAGCAATCACGAATTTAGGGTGAAGGTGGATTTTGGGAAAGAAATGATGTACAAAAGAGTATACATTCAAACTAAGCAGCAAACAGGATTATTTATTTATTTATTTATATTTTTAAAGAAGCTTTAGATTACATAAATGTTACATAAAAAATATAGGGGATTCCCACATGCCCTACCTCCTCCCCCTCCCACACTTTCCCACGATAACATCTTTCGTTAGTGTGGTATATTTGTTGCATTTGATGAACACATATTGAAGTATTGCTACTAACCATGGTCTATAGTTTACATTATGGTTTGTAAATTGCCCCACACAATTTTATAGGTTTTGACAAAAAGTATAATGACCTGTATCTGTCATTGCAACGTCATGCAGAACAATTCCAATGTCCCAAAAATGCCCCATGTTACACCTATTCATCTCTCGTCCTTCCCTCAGAATCTTTGGTAACCACTGCCTTTATATTATTGATACAAGTTCTTCCATTCCTAGAATAATAATAAGTCTATAATAGAATAATAACATCTACTTTAGTCTATTGTTCTTTCCCCATTCTTGAGGATTTGGGGATGGTGATGCCCACTCTGTTTCTAATTGAGAGGGGGCTTAGATCCCATGGGACAGATGGATGGAACTATCTTGCTTGCAGTTGCAGACACTCTCTGTTCCTTGGGATGGGCATTGTCCATCATCATCTCATGTTAGTTGTCCTTAGTGAGTCTAATGAACTGGAGAATAGGTGTTGTAACTCTGCTGAGATCCAGGGCTCAACTGGAACATGAACAGAGCAAAGATTTAAGTCTCTGGGACATATTTAACAAGTATAGTGCTAATTATATGTTCAAATAAAAGCAGGGCAGACAAGCTCAGGAATTTGGCACTCTGTCAGTGGGACTTACTTTGGAATTTATGCTCCCCAGTGTAAAAGTTAGACTCATTTTTAGTTTCCCTACACAGGATCTTTTGAAATACAACATGAGAAGAAGGCAAGTTGGAATTTGCAGAAGAAAGTCAGAGTTGAACCTTTATGTTATAGTTACTAAAGACAAACAAATTTACGCTGCTATTGGGCTATCTTAGTGATTCTCAAATAGAGATGATATTGCCCTTTGGAGATAATTGGCAATGTTTCAGGGATTTTTGTTTGCTACAACGAGGGGGTGCTACTGCCATCTAGTGGATGGAGGCCAGAGGTGCGTCTAAACATCCTATCCTGTGTAGAACAGCTTTTTTTTTTTAAAGAGGAAAATTAGCTGTAATTTATTTATTTATTTATTTATTTATTTATTTATTTATTTATTATTATTTTTTTTTATTATGGGTAAAAATCAAAATTCTCACAATACATACAAACATTTGCAAAATGATATATAAATATATATGCATATATGTGTATTTGCTTACAAAAATGTTATATATATATACACATATATTTTAAGAGGTGCTTAGATTCTGTGTAGAACAGCTTTTAACCCTAACACAAAACACCATCCTGCCGCAAATGTTAGTACTGGCAAGGCTGAAAAACTCTGGTTTATTCCACGTTATTGTTCCAATTTTGTAAATGAATTCTGATAATATAATAAACAACATTCAGTGGATCCTGTATGCTTAATTGAATGGCTTGATTTACTGACATCTCAGAGCTTACAGTTATTTATTCTAAATATTAAATAAATAAATACATAAATAAATAGAAAAATAAAATGAAGTTCATAAGACTTACCTCAAAAGATTGTGAAGATGATTAAGCAGGGCAATGTACCAATGAAAGTGTTGCACTCAACGTGTAAAAGATACTAAGTTTTCGAAAAATGTTAGTAGTTATTAATTTTGATTTTAGTGTTATTGTTTTATTATTATTTATTTCTCCCTGACCCAGTTCCTGTGCAGAGTTTTCTTCCTATGTCACAGTTTAGGAAAGGATTTTCTAAAAAATCTGTTTATTTGATTCTTTTTATGAAGAGACGTGAAGTGGTTTATTCATCCTCTTTTTCAGCTGCTGGCTCAACTTCCGAAGTAGATTTATCTGGAGTTTCATGGGACCTGTTTTTGTTATTATTTTGGTGGGTTTATAATTTTGTCTTCACTTTGAATATAAAAGAATGCGATCTTTTGTTGATGCGGCAATGGGATAATTTGATAAAGATCTGTTTGTACTTTCTTTAGAGTTCTTGGACTTAAGGCAGAACATATAGAGACGTTATGGACTCTTTTATTCCTAGAAAGAGTCAGTTTCAGTTGAAACTGAAGAGTTACAAGAAATTAAATTTCTGATATTTACCTTACCCACATTCTTGATGATTTAACTTTTAAAACATCTTTTTATTTTAAAATATCTTCAAATTTAAAGGAAAGTTGCAAAAATATACAAAAACAATACATAGAAATCCAAAATACACTCTACCCGGATACCCAGATTTACCAATTTTTAGAATTTTGCCACATTTTTAATATAATTTCATCCATCTATCCATCCATCCATCCATCCATCCATCCATCCATCCATCCATCCATC
>JAKSZT010054196.1:3734939-3752695 GCA_026826555.1 Tolypeutes matacus
ATCCATCCATCCATCCATCCATCCATCCATCCATCCATCCATCCATCCATCCACCTATCATTCTATCTAAATAGAATATATGTATATAATTATATCTATTTTTCTATTTGTCTACTTTGTAAACATTTGAGAGTAGATTGCATACATATGCTCTCCTAACACTTAACACTTCCATTTCCTAAGGACAAGGACACACACTTATATAACCACCTTAAGTACAGCTAGATAATTTATCTTTTGATTTTTGAAATAATTTTTAAGACCCACAAGAAGTTGCAAAAATATTACAGAGTCCCAGGTACTCTTGGCCATTTCCCCCCAATGGTAACATATCTTACATAACTACAGTACAATATCAAAACTAGGAAACTGATAATATTGGCGAGACAATAGACCCTATTTGGATTTCATCGATGATTTGATAGTATGTGTTTTGAGGACAAATTTGATCTTCCATCTAAGGATTTTATGGCCATGTAAAACATTCAGTGCTTAATTTTTATTTTGGCATGCAAAAGGAAAAACAATGAAAAAAAAATTGAAAAGATAAGCACCAAAATGGATATAGTAATAATCTCTGTGTTGTGGAATTACAGATTAATTCTATTCCATTTTCCTCAATACTTTTCTATATTTTCCTAATTTTTGAAAATGACACGTTACCATAATTCTAGTAAAGACTCCAGTAAGTCTCAAAAATCTTAAGCATATTTATCAATTTTTAGAATAAATTTCTATACCAATTTCCTATTTAATTATCAAAATTTAGTCTAAGCCTATTTTAAGGACATGCCTTCATGTCGTTTCTACAGATTAACTTATCCTTCTATCTGACCACCCTATGGATTTTAAGAGACCAACTTAGCTCTCTTAATAATGAAGTCTCCAGAATGCAGAACACAAGGTAGGTGAGCAAGCAGGCAGACATGCCCAGAAAATGGTTTTTGCACAATTTCTTTGCTGCACAAAATTAAGGCAGTACTTCACACCCTGGGAATAATTGTTTCTCAGGAGACATTTGGCAATATATGGAGACATTTTTGGTTGTTGTCTCTGTGGGAGAGCTACTGTCATCTTGTGAATAGAAGCCAGGGATGCTGCTAAACATGTTACAATGTACAGGACAGTTTCATATTATAAAGAATTATCTGGCCCCAAATGTCAATAGTGATGAGGTTGAGAGACCTTGTGTTAGAATACCAATACCTGTGCAGTTTTTCTCACTTTATAATTTGGGGAACTTTATGAATGTGGAAATTAAAATTAAACAGTATATCCACGTGCCACAGATGTGTTTTTACAAGAAGTAATTTTCAGTATTCTATATTGTTAAACATATACTGTGATTAATAATATAAATAACATAGTATATAATTATAATTGAATGCTTTATGCTAATGCTATAAATACTAGAGCATATACTATTTAATTATATCACACTTAAATATACATTTTTAATATGTATTTAATGTATTACCTTCTATACATAATTATTTGAGATATATAATACATTGCATCGCATTATGCTAGCATTATGTATGAATTCATCTCTTTAACACTTCTGCCAGTGATGATAAGATTTAGCATTTCTGGCATTCTAAATAGTCCCAAGCTTTGAAGAAAGCAAAAAGGTGATGAAAGATGTTGAGATGGATGTGGAGTTGAGATGAGTTACATCATTTTGCATCTTGGTTTTGGCAGGATGCTGACGTTTAAAGCCATTGCTCAGCTTTTCATTTTGGGCTGTTCTTGGGGCCTTGGCTTTTTTCTGGTTGAAGCGGTCAAGGAGCCCATCAGATCGGTGATTGCTTATTCTTTCACCATCATTAATGTACTACAGGGCGTCTACATCTTCGTCATCCACTGCCTCCTCAATCAAAAGGTAAATTAATCTGTCAGTATCTTTGTGGCTCACTATTAAAGAGTTCTGATATCTGGTTCTTACATTTTTAAAGCTGAATTTATGGTTTATAATAGTAAATTGGTGTTAATTATTTGTATGGAAGAGAAATTCACATAGTATAAAAATTAAATTTAGCCCATTCATTATGCTTTGCAATGATTACCTCTATCTTGTTCTAAAACATTTTCATCACCCCCAACAGAAACTCTACACCCATTAAGCAGTGAATTCCATTTCCCCCAACCCCTGGCAACCACTATTTGCTTTTTGTCTCCAGGGTTTTACCTATTGTGAATATTTATATAAAATGCAATAATACAAAATATGTAGCCTTTTGTGTCTAGCTTCTTTCATGTAGCATAATGTTTTGAAAGTTCATTCATGTTTTAGCATGCATCAATACGTTATTCATTTGATGGCTAAATATATCACATTTGGTTAATCCATTCATCTTTTGATGGACAATTTCTGTTGTCTGTACCTTTTGGCTATTGTGCTGCAATAGTGCTGCAGTGAATATTCATGTACAAGCATTTCTTCGAATAGCTATTTTCAAACCATTTGGGTATATTCCTAGGAGCGGAATTGCTGGATCATATGGTAATTCTGTTTAATTTTTTGAGGAACCACCAAACTGTTTTCAGGAGTGACTATACCATTTTATGAACCCACCAGCAGTATATGAGGGTTCAATTTTACACATCCTTGCCAATGTTTATCTTTCTTTTTTATAAATAGTAGCTGTTCTAGCAGGTGTGACATGGTATCTCACTGTGGTTTTGATTTACATTTCCCTAATGACTCGAGTTTCTTTTCATGTGTTTGTTGGTTATTTGTATATCTTCTTGGAGAGATATTTTTTTAAGTTCTTTGCTCACTTTTTAATTGGGTTGTTTGTCTTTTGGTGTTGAGTTGTAAAAGTTTTTTAAAATATAATTTAAATAATAGACCCTTATCAGCTATAGGATTTTCAAATATTTTCTCTCCTTCGCTAGGTTGTCTTTTCACTTTCATAATAGTATCCTTTGATGCTAAAAAGGTTTTAATTTTGATGAATTTTAATTGACCCAATTAAATTGATCCAATTTAATTGATTCAATAAAATCAATTTTATTGATACATATTAATAAAGCACAAATCCATCCAAAATGTACAATCAATGGTATTTGGTACAATCACATAGTTGTACATTCATCACTTCAATCATTCTTAGAGCATCTTCATTATTCCAGCAACAATAACAATACTAAAAAACAAAAACCAACCAACCAAACAAAACTCATCACCTCTCAATCTCTCCATGCTTCCTCTGCCATATAGCTGCTATTCTATTTCTTTCTCTCTAGTTTATTTGTATTTATATTTTGTAAAATATATGGATATATATATATTATTGTAAAATAAAGGAAGATAAATATTGGCAAGGATGTGTAAAATTGAACTCTCATATACTGCTGGTGTATATGCAATATCACCATATTTGTATTTTAAGTAAGATTTCATTTTGTTATACAGTCCTGATTTACATATTTTAGCTTTCCTTCTAGGAATATAATTGTCCTTAGGCTTTCCCTTTCTTTCTTTTTTTTTTTTTTTTAAGATTTTATTTGCTGCTTGTGCTCACTGTGTCCTTTTGCTGTGCCTACTTGTCTCCTTTTGTTGGGTCGTCTTGCTGCATCAGCTCACGGTGCTGCATAGGCTGGCTTGCCTTCACCAGGAAGCCCCGGGAATCGAACCCGGGCCTCCCATATGGTAAACGGAAGCCCTATCAATTGAGCCATAGCCACTTCCTGTAGGCTTTCCCTTTCAGCCACCGTCATACCCCTATAATAGCTGTGCTAGTCACAACATGATAAGCTCTCACCATTTCCAAAGATTTACAAACAACCTTTTAGCTCATCTGCACAGATTATCAGCTTTCCATTCTCTACCCTCATTCTATTTCCTTGTGACCTATATTCTATTTATTAATTCCATGAGTTTACATAATATTAATAACACAATCATACAGTATTTTTTCTTTTGTGTCTGGCTGGCTTCACAAAACATAATGTCCTTCAGGTTCATCCAGGTTGTCATGACTAAATTTCTTCTTACCCTTGCGTAATATTCCATCATGTGTATACACCACAGTTTGTTTATCCATTCATCAGTTGATGGAGGCCTAGGTTGTGTCCAGCTTTTGGCTATTGTGAATATTGCTGCTATGAACATCAGTTTGCAGATGTTTATTTGTGCCACTGCTCTCAGTTCTTCTGGGTATATAGCTAGCAATAATATTGCTGGGTCCCATGGCAAGTCTATATTAAAATTCCTTAGGAACTGCCAAACAGTCCTCCACAGTGGCTGTACCATTCTACATTCCCATCAACAGTGAATAAGCGTTCCTATCTCTCCACATCCTCTCCAACATTTACGGTTTTCTGACTTCGTAATAGTGGCCAGTCTAATAGGTGTGAAATGATACCTCATTGTAATATTGATTTGCATTTCCCTAATTGCTAGTGATATTGAACATTTTTCCATGTGTTTCCTCACCATTTATATTTCTTCTTTGGACAACAGTCTTTTCAAGTCTTTTGCCCATTTTTTAGTTTTTCTCCCATTTGACAATGTCCTTCAAGTTGCAAAAGTGTTTAATTTTGAGGAGGTCCCATTTATGTATTTTTTCTTTTGTTGTTCATGCTTTGGGTGTAAGGTTTAAGAAACTACCACCTACCTCCGGATCTTGAAGAGGTTTTCCTACATTTTCTTCTAGGAGTTTTATGAATGTTGCTTTTGTATTTATGTATTTGATCCATTTTGAATTAATTTTTGTATAAGGTGTGAGATCGGAGTCCTCTTTCATTCTTTAGGATATAGCTATCCAGTTCTCCCAGGACCAGTTGTTGAATAGACTGTTTTGGTCCAGCTGGGTGGGTTTAACAGGCTTGTCAAAAATTACTTGAATTTAGCTATAAGGGTCTATTTCTGAGTCCTTGATTTACGTTCCATTCATCAAGGTGTCTGTCTTTATGCCAGTACCATGCTTTTTTACAACTGTAGCTAAGTAACATGCTTTAAAATCAGGAATTGAGAGTCCTCCAACTTTGTCGTCCTTTTTTAAGACATTTTGGCTATTTGGAGCCCCTTACCCTTCCAAATAAATTTGATTTTTGGCTTTTCGATTTCTGCAAAAAATGCTGTTGGGATTTTTATTGGGATTACATTGCATTTGTAAATCAATTTGGATAGACTTGACATCTTAATGATAACCACCCTTGCATACCTGGGATAAATCCCACTTGATCATGGTGTATAAATTTTTAAATGTGCTTTTGGATTCAGTTTGCAAGTATTTTCTTGAGGATTTTTTTGCATCTATATTCATTAAGGATATTGGTACATGATTTTCTTTTTTTTGTAGTATTTATCTGTTTTTGTATTAGGGTAATGTTAGCTTTGTAGAATGAGTTTGGTAGAATTATTTCCTATTTAATTTTTGGAAGAGTTTGAGCAAGATTGGTATTAGATAGTCTCTGAATGATTGGTAGAATTAATCTGTGAAGCCATCTGTTCCCTGGCTTTTCATCTTTGGGAGGTCTTTGATGACTGTTTCAATCTCTTCACTTGTGATTGGTTTGTTGAGGTCTACTGTTTCTTCTAGGATCAGCGTAGGTGGTTCATGTGTTTCTAGGAATTTGTCCATCTTGTCTACATTGTCTAGTTTTTTGGGATAAAGTTGTTCATAGTATCCTCTTATGATATTTCTTATTTCTGCAGGGTCAGTGGTAATGTTCCCCCACTCATTTCTGATTTTATTTATTTGTATCTTCTCTCTTTTTTTCTTTGTCAGTCTAGCTAAGGGTTTGTTGATTTTGATCATCTTTTCAAAGAACCAACTTTTGGTTTTGTTGAATCTCTCTATTGTTTTTTTTGTTCTTGATTTCATTTATTTCTGCCCTAATCTTTACTATTTCTTTCCTTTGGCTTGGTTTGGGATTAGTTTGCTGTTCTTTTTCTAGTACCTCCAGTGTGTAGTTTGATCTTCAACTTTAGCTCTTTCTTCTTTTTTAATGTAAGCATTGATGGCTATTCATTTCCCTCTCAGCACTGCCTTTGCAGTGTTCCATAGGTCTTAATATGTTATGTTCTCACTTTCATTCATCTCAAGATATTTCCTGAATTCTCTTGCAATTTCTTCTTTGATCCTCTGGTTATTTAATCGTGTGTTTTTTAGTCTCCATACATTTATGAATTTTCCCTTTGTATGTCCATTATTGATTTCCAGCTTCATTCTGTTATGATCAGAGATAGTGTTTTGTACAACTCCATTCTTTTCAAATTTATTGAGACTTGAGTGTGACCCAACATATGGTCTATTTTGGAAAAGGATCCATGAGCAATTGAAAAGAATGTATATACTGCTGTTTTGGGGATGTAATGCTCTATAGATGTCTTTTAGGTCTAGTTCATTTATCATATTATTCGTGCTCTTTGTTTTTATTTATCTTCTGTCCAGATGTTCTATCCAATGCTGAGAGTGGTGTACTCAAGTGTCCAACTATTATTGTAGAGACATCTATTTCTGTCTTCAATTTTGCCAGTTTGTGCCTCATGTATCTTGGCACTTAAATTAGGTACATAAATATTTAGTATATTTATTTCTTCTTGGTGAATTGTCCCTTTTATTAATATATAATGACCTTATTCATCATTTATAACAGTTTTGCATTTAAAATCTATTTTATCCAATATTTGTGCTTTTACTCCAGTTCTTTTTTGGTTCCTATTTGCATGGAAAATCTTTTTCTAAACTTTCAATTTTTAAAATTTTTTTAAAATATATTTTTTATTGAACTATATCATTCATAAGTGACATGCATAAACAATAAGTATACAGTAAATATTGTGAACTTACCAAATAAACATACATAACATCATACAGGGGTCTCATACATCACCCCTCCACCAATGCTTTGCATTGTTGTAAAACATTTGTTACAAACCATGCAAGAACGTCGTCAAAATATTACTACTAACTATAGTCCCTATCTGACATTTGGTGTATATTTCCCCTAACCCACTCCATTTAAAAAACATATATATTTTATCACAGAGGTTGTGAGCTGGCAAAACAATCATACACACATGTAGAATTCCCATACAACACGACTTCACTCACACACCACACCGTGCTGGAACATTTGTTACAGATTATGAAATAATATCATCGGACCACTACCACCAACCATGGTTCACAGCATACATTTGGCACACTTTTTCCATACATCTCCATTATCAACACAGTACATCTTTGGCATTGATGCAAAAATATTAAGTATTGCTGTTACTCACAGTCTATAGGTTGTACCAATTGTAATTTTCCCATGCTTCTCCACATTCCCACCACCCTGCAATAGTGATGTACATCTGCTCTAGCTCACAGGACACTCTGGCATTTGCCAACCACAATTCTCATCCACCTCTGGGTTCACTGTGTTATTCAGTCCCTAGATTATTCTTTAGCTTTCTTTCAAATGACATTTACTTCCTCAGACTACCCTTTTCAGCCACAATCCCATTTATAAACCAGATGCCACTCACTATAATGTGTTACCATCAACTCTATCCATTTCCATACTTTTACAGTCAAGTTAATTAAAGCTTCTACATACATTAAGCACCAGTAGTTCTTCTCAACCCTCCTCTTATCTCCTAATAACCCATACTCTAAGTTTTAACTCTGTGTGTTTATTCTTTGTATTTAGTTCATATTAATGAGACCATGCAATATTTGTCCTTTTGTGTCTGGCTTACTTTGCTTAGTATAATGTCTTCAAGATTCATCCATGTTATCACATGTGTCCCAATTTCATTTCTTCTTGCTGCAACACAGTATTCCATAGTATGTATATACCACATTTTGTTTATCCATTTATTGGTTGATGGACACTTGGGTTGTTTCCATCTTTTGGCAATTGTGCGTAATGCCGCTATGAACATTGGTGTGCAGATGTCTGTTTGTGTCATAGCTTTTTGTTCTTCTGGATATATTCCTAGTAGAGGAATTGCTGGATCATACAGAAGTTCTATATTTAGTTTCCTGAGGAACTGCCAAACTGTCTTCTACAGAGGCTGCACCATTTTAAACTCCCATTCACCATTTTGCACCAAAAGTGAAGAAGTGTTCCTATTTTTCCACATCCTCTTCAGCACTTACTGTTGTCTGTTTTTTTTTAATAATGGCCATTTTATGTGGTGTTAGATGATATCTCATTGTTGTTTTAATTTGCATTTCCTTAATAGCTAGTGATATGGAACATTTTTTTTTTATGTGCTTTTTGGCCATTTGTATTTCCTCTTTGGATAAATGTCTGTTTAAATCTTTTGCCCATTTTTTAATTGGATTATTTGCTCTTTTATTGTTGAACTGTGTGACCTCTTTACATAGAATGGAAATCACACCCATATCGGATATGTGGTTTCCAAATATTTTCTCCCATTGAGTGGGCTGCCTTTTCACCTTCTTAATGAATTCCTTTGAATCACAGAATAAGTTTAAGGAGGTCCCATTTATCCATGTTTTCTTATTGTTCATGCTTTCGGTGTAGGTTTAAGAATCCACCACCTATCACCAGGTCTTGAAGATGTTTCCCTACATTTTCTTCTAGGAACTTTATTGTACTGACTTTTATGTTCAGGTTTTTGATCCATTTTGAGTTAATTTTTGTATAAGGTATGAGATAGGGGTCTTCTTTCCTTCTTTTGGCTATGGATATCCAGTTCTCCCAGCACCATTTGTTGAATAAACTGTTCTTTCCCAGCTGGGTGGGTTTGACAGGCTTGTAAAAAATTACTTGGCCATAGATGTGAGGGTCTGTTTCTGATTCATCAATTCGGTTCCATTGGTCTATGTGTCTTTCTTTATGCCAGTACCGTGCTGTTTATTTATTTATTTATTTATTTATTTATTTTTTTAACCACTGTTGCTAGGTAATATGATTTAAAGTCTGGAAGTAAGAGTCCTACAACTTCACTTTTCCTCTTTAAGATGTTTCTAGCTATTCGGGGCTTCTTATCCTTCCAGATAAGTTTGATAATTGTGTTTTCCATTTGTTTAAAAAATGTTGGTGGAGTTTTATTGGGATTGCATTTAATCTGTATATCAATTTGGGAAGAATTGGCATCTTAATGATATTTAGTCTTCCAATCCATGAGCATGGAATGTTCTTCCAATTATTTAGGGCTTTTTTGATTTCTTTTAGCAATGCATTATAGTTTTCTGAATACAAGTGCTTTACATCTTTGGTTAAGTTTGTCCCTAAATATTTGATTCTTTTAGTTGCTATTGTAAATGGATTTTTTCCCCTGACTTTCTCCTCAGATTGTGAATTACTAGTGTATAGAAACACCACTGATTTTTGTGTATTGATCTTGTATCCTGATACTACTGAAATCATTTATTAGCTCTAACAGCTTTGTTGTAGATTTTTCAGTACTTTCTAGATATACAATCATATCATCTGCAAATAGTGAAAGTTTTAATTCTTCCTTTCCAATTTGGATGCCTTTTATTTCTTTTTATTGCCTGGTTTCTCTAGCTAGAACCTCTAGCACTATATTGAACAACAGTGGTGACAATGGGCATCTTTATCTTGTCCCTGATCTCAACGAGAAAGCTTTCAGTCTTTCACCATTGAGTACAATGTTAGCTGTGGGTTTTTCATATATGGTCTTTATCATGTTGAGAAAGTTTCCTTCAATTCCTATTTTTTGTAGTATTTTTATCAAGAAAGATGCTGTATTTTGTCAAATGCCTTTTCTGCATCAATCAATAAGATCATATGATTTTTCTTCTTTGATTTATTAATGTGGTATATTATATTGTTTGATTTTCTTATGTTGAACCAGCCTTACATACCTGATGATGAATAATTCTTTTAATGTGTTGTTGGATTCAATTTGCAGGTATTTTATTGAGGATTTTTGCATCTGTATTCGTTAGAGAAATGGGTCTGTAATTTTCTTTTTTCATAATATCTTTATCTGGCTTGGGTATTAGGGTGATATTGGCTTCATAGAATGAGTTTGGTGGTGTTCCTCCTTGTTCAATTTTTTGGAAGAGCTTGAGTAAGATTGGTATTAAATCTTCTTTGAATGCTTGGTAGAACTCACCTGTGAAACTGTCTAGTCCTGGGCTTCTCATTTTGGGGAGCTGTTTGATGACTGTTTCAATCTTTTTACTTGTGATTGGTTTGTTGAGGTCTTCTATTTCTTCTCGGGTCAGTGTAGGTTGTTTGTATGTTCCTAGGAATTTTTTCACTTTGTCTATATTGTCTAGTTTTTTGGCATAAAGTTGTTCATAGTATCCTCTTATGATCTCTCTTATTTCTATGGGGTCAGTAGTAATGTTCCTGTTTTCAGTTTTTATTTCATTTATTTGCATTTTCTTTTTTTTCTTAGTCAGTCTAGTTAAGGGTTTGTAGATTTTGTTATTCTTCTTGAAGAACTGCCTTTTGGCTTTGTTAATTCTCTCTATTGTTTTTTTGTTCTCAATTTCATTTATTTCCACTCTGGTCTTTATTATTTCATTCCTTCTACTTGCTTTGAGATTAGTTTGCTGTTCTTTTTCTAGCTCCTCCAGTTGTGTAGTTAGGTCATTGATTTTAGCGCTTTCTTCTTTTTTCATGTAAGCATTGAGGGCTAAAAATTTTCCTTTCAACACTGCCTTCACTGCATCCCATAGGTTCTGAAATGTTGTATTCTCATCGTCATTCGTCTCAAGATATTTATTGATTTCTCTTGAAATTTCCTTCACTCACTGATTATTTAAGAATGTGTTGTTTAATCTCCATATATATGTGAATTTTCCTTTCTTCTGCTGCTTGTTGATTTCCAACTTTATTCCATTATGATCAGAGAAAGTGCTTTGTATAATTTTGATTTTGCTGAATTTATTGAGATCTGCTTTGTGACCCAACATATGGCCTATCCTGGAGAAAGATCCACAAGCACTTGAAAGGAATGTATATTCTGCTGTTTTGAGGTACAATGTTCTGTATATATCTATTAGATTTAGTCCAGTTATCATATTATTCACGCTCTTTGTTTCTTTATTGATCCTCTGCCCAGATGTTCTCTCCAATGCTGAGAGTGGTGTATTGAAGTCTCCAACTATTATTGTAGAGATGTTTATTTCTCCCTTCGTTTTACCAGTGTTTGCCTCATGTATCTTGGAGCATCCTGGTTAGGTGCATATACCTTTGTGATAGTTATTTCTTCCTGGTGAATCATTATTTTTATTAATATGTAATATCCTTCCTTGTCTCTAATAACAGTTTTGCTTTGAAAGTCTATATCATCTGATATAATATCAGCTTTTTTTTGGTCACTGCATGCATGGAATATCTCTCCAACCCTTTACTTTCAGTCTATTGGTATCCTTGGGTCTAAGGTGATTCTCTTGCACACAGCATATAGATGGCATATTTTCTTATCCATTCCACCATTCTGTGTTTTGATTGGGGAGTTTAATCGATTAACATTCAATGTTATTACTGTAAAGGCAGTTCTTATTTCATCCATTTTGATCTTTGGGTTTTATTTATCATTTTATTTTTGACACTTTTGGTTACTGTTACTGTTACAGTCATCATTTCTAGATTCTTTTCCAAGCTTTTCTCTCCTGTCTTTTATTTTCAGGCTGTAACACTCCTTTTAGTATTTCCTGCAAAGCTGGTCTTTTTGTTATAAACTCTCACATTTTCTGTTTATCTGTGAATATTCTAAACTCACCCTAATTTTTGAAAGATAATCTTGATGGATATAAAATTCTTGGCTGGCAGGTTTTCTCTTGCAGTATCTTAAATATATCATACCACTGCCGTCTTGCTTCCATGGTTTCTGATGAGAAGTCGGAACTTAATCTTATTGGGTATCCCTTATATGTTATGCATTGCTTTTCTCTTGCTGCTCTTAGAACTCTCTCCTTGTCTTTGGCATTTGACATTCTGATTTGTAAGTGTCTCGGAGTTGGTCTATTTGGATTTATTCAGATGGGAATACATTGTGTTTCTTGGACATGGGTATCTATGTCCTTCGATAGGTTTGGGACATTTCCCACCATTATTTCTTTGAATATTCCTTCTGCCCCTTTTCCTTTCTCTTCTCCTTCTGGGACACCCATGACATGTATGTTTGCACATCTCTTGCTGTCATTTAGTTCCTTGAGAACCTTTTCAATTTTTTCTATTTTTTTCTTCATCTGTTCTTTTGTATGTTTGCTTTCAGAGGCCATGTCTTAGAGCTTACAATCATTTCTTCTGCTTCCTGAAATCTGCTGTTATATGCCTCTGGTGTGTTTTTAATTTCATTTATTGCACCTTTCATTCCCATAAGATCTGCTATTTTTCTATGTATGCTTTCAAATTCTTCTTTGTGCTCATCCAATGTCTTCTTAATTTCCTTAATCTCTTTAGCTATTTCATTGAATTTATTAAGGAGATTTTTTTGAACTTCTGTGATTAGTTGTCTCAACTCCTTTATGTCATCTGCAGACTTCTCATGTTCCTTTTACTATGCCATATCCTCCTGTCTTTTGGTATGGCTTTTAATTTTTTGTTGGTGTTTTTACATCTGGCTTGCTTTATGTATTTATTCTGGGTGTAGTTTCTCCCTTTAATTTGGGGCTTTCTTGTCTTTTCTTCCTTGCTGGTTGTGTATTAGTAGCCAAGGATGTAGTTGGTGCCATAAGCTATGGAGGCTGAAGCTGCCCACATTGCCCCAGGAATTGATGAAGCTTCTCCCACCTTTCTTCTCTGTCAGGGGCAGGGACAGAGCTGCAGCCATATATTATAATCCAAGTTGGGCAGGACAAGACTGTCTGTAGTTGCCCAGAGAGACTGATAAAGTTTCACACCCCTTCCTCCCCTAACTTGGGTGGGGATGGAGCTATAGTTGTGGGCAGCAATCTATGTTGTGTGGGTCCAAAATAACCACAGTTACTCAGGTAAAGTGACATAGCATGAGACCCCCTCTCTGCTGTGGGTGGGAATTGACCCTATGGAGTGCCCAACAATCTAATCTATGTGGGCCGAATATGCCTGCAGTTGCCCTGAGAAGCTGAGGGAGTACTGCCCCTTCTGCCCTTTAAGTGTGGAAACAGAACCACCAACACCTAACAGTTCAGTCTCTGTAGACTGAAAGTACCCACCACTGACCAGAGTGGCTGAGGAAGCACCAGTCCCATCCTATCCTATTGGGTGGTGGAGGTGGTTCTATGGGTGCCCAACAGTTCAGTCCCTTTAGGCTGAGAATACCTGCCATTACTCAGAGAGGCTAAGGAAACACCAGCCCCCTCCTATCCTATTAAGTCGTGGGGTTGGATCCACAGGCACCCAACAAATCAGTTCCTGTAGGCTGAAAGTACCCGCTGTTGTCTGGAGCGGCTGTGGAGACACCAGCTCCTTCTATCCATTTTGGGGTAGGAGTGGATCCATAGGCATCGAACAGTCCAATCCCTGCAGGCCAAAAGTCTGCCATTACCCAGAAAGGCTGTGGAAACACCAGCCCTCTCCTTTCCTATTGGGGGCGTGAGGGTGGATCCACAGGTACCCACCAGTCCAGGCTGTTTGGGTCAAAAGCACCTGCAGTTACCCAGAGAGGCTGGACAAACATGGTCCATCTCTTGTCCTTTTGGGGATGGGGGTGGAGCCACAGGTGCCCAACAATCGGGTGTGTGCAGGTGGAAAATGCCTGCAGTTGCCCTGAGAGGCTGAGGGAACACTAGGCCCCTCCCATCCTATGGGGGGACATAGGTGGAGATGGACTCAAAGGCATTCAAAAAACCAGTTCCTGTGGGCTGAAAACTCCTGCCGTTGCCCAGAGAGGCCAAGATTACCCAGCACCCCTCCTATCCTATTGGGGTGTGGGAATGCAGCCCCAGGTGACTGACTATTTCATCTGTGCTGGCAGAAAGCACTTGCGGTTACCTGGAGAGCCTGGTGCAGGTCCTGCCAGCTTCTTCTCTGCTGGAGGTGGGGCTGGAGCCTAGGCTAGGGCTGCAGTCTGATCGTGGTGGAAAGAAGCCAGTCCTTAACTTCACTGGTTTTTCAGTCAGCCAGGCTTCCCCTCATGCTGGGTGCAGAGTCAAAATGGCAGCTACCGGACTCTCCAACTTGGACAGGCTCAAACCCTAGCTATTTCTAGGACCACACCTTAGCCAACAGAGTCCACTAATCAGTAGCTGAGGTCAGTGGACAACTGTCTTTTTCTCCACCTTTTATGGGTAATGGAGCTTCTAACTCCAGCCACGGAATAGCTCAAAGGTGTCTTGCGCCATGGGCACTGACCTCCGGGGTGTGGAGGGCTCTATTCACAAATCCTCTCTGCAGATGGGCAGTCTCCTCCCTCCACACTTTCAAGGATGTTGCAGGATACTCCTCTGGTCTCCTGGGGCTCCCAAACAGGTGCTCCAGGTAGCTCTGGGTGATTACCAACTGCCTTGCAGCACGAGCAGGCTCCAGGAACTCCTCACTCTGCCGCCATTTTGGCTCCTCCCTTCAACCTTTCACTTTTAATCTGGTTGTGTCTTTACGTCTGAGGTGAGTCTCTTGTAGACAACAGATATTTAGCTCATATTTTTTTATCCATCTATCAGTTGATGTCTTGATTAGGGAGTTCAAGCCATTAACATTCATTGCTGTTGCTGTGAAGGCATTACTTGCTTTATCCATTTTGTCCTTTGGCTTTCTGTTGTCATATATTACCATTGTCTGTTTTTTTTTTTTTACCTTTTCATTTACCCTTCCTAATAATCTTCATTTCTACATTTTTCTCCAAGTCCCTCATGCTTGTTTTTTCCTTTCACCTGCAGCAACCTCTTTAGTATCTCTTCTAATTCCCATCTTTTAGTAACACAGTCTATCAAATTTGTTTGTCTTTGAAGGCTTTGAACTCTCTCTGCTTTTTGAAGGACAGTTTTTCTGGATACAGATTTCTTGGCTGGCAATTTGTCTCTTTCAGTACCATAAATACATCATACCACTTTCTTCTCACCTCCATGGTTTCTGATGAGATGTAGGCATTTAATTGTATCAATTTCACTTGAATGTGATGCTTTGCTTTTCTCTTGCTGCTTTTGGAATCCTCTCTTTATCTTTGATGTTTGTCATTCCAAATAGTAGGTGCCACAGGTAGGTCTATTTGGATTTAATCTGTTTGGCGTGCATTGTCCTTCTTGGTTGTGGATATTTATGTCTTTCATAAGGGTTGGGAAATTTTTGGTCATTATTTCCTCAAATATTCTTTCTGCCCATTTTCCATTCCCTTCTCATTCTGGGATACTGATAATGCATATGTTTGTGTGTTTTGTGTTGTCATTCAATTCCCTGAGACTCGGTTCCATTTTTTTCCATTCTCTTCTCTTTGTGTTCTCCTGTCTTTTCCAGTTCAGATGTTTTCTCTTCAAAATCACTAATTCTGTCTTTGAGCAAATCAAATCTGCTCTTATGTGCCTGTAATATATTTTTAATCTCATCCATAATGTCTTTCATTCCCATAAGGTCTGTTATTTTCTTTGCAGTCTTTCAAATTGTTCTTCATGCTCATCCAGTGTCTCCTTAATATCCTTTATCTCTTCAGTCATATTTTCTTTCAATTCTTTAAATTGATTTAGGAGAGTTGTGTGATTATCATTGATTAATTGTCTAAAATCCTGTATCTCTTCAGGATATTTGTTTTGTTCTTCTGCCTGGGCCATCTCTTCTTGTTTTCTAGTGTGGCTTGTAATTTTTTGCTGATGTTTATGCATCTGAATACGGTGGTATATTTACTCTCATGGCCAATTTCTATCTCTTGCCTATATATTTTTTCTCACAGCTCTTCTTTGATATTTTGTTTGTCTTATTCTAAATCTTTAAAATTTTCCATCTTAAGTCATCAAAATCATGCCAGTGCCTCACTAATGGGATTAGAGTCCCATTAGAGTACAGGGAGTACAGGGAGACCCAAAACCTGTTTTTGTCCATGCAATTTCCAGCCAGCCAGCAGAGACACTCATTGGTGCACCTTTCCACAGAGGACTATCTCTCTCTGTTTTCCTGTGTTTTGGCCTGGCCTGAGCTGAGATTCAAACAGGGCTATGCTGACCAAATTTGCTGAAAGAAAGCCTGCTGACTCCCTCTCCATTTTCCTTGTAACAGCTAAAATGGGGGGAGATGTCTCTTCCACTCTCTGTCAGTTGCAGTGAGCCAGAGGTTTTATCCCAGCTTAATATCTTGAGGGGGTGGGGTGGGGGAGGGAAGACCTTCCTGGCCACCATGGGCATTTGTAACTCATGTTTGTTGTTTCAGGTCGTCTCTTTATCCCTCACCCTCCTGGGAGTTGTGAAGCACTGTCCTGGTCTGTTGACCCCCAAATCAGGTCCTTGGTCAGCTTTTGGCTCTTTCTCCATTGTTTTTGTGAGTGAATTGAGACCTGTTTACTTAATCCAATGCCATCTTTCCACAATTTCCATTTTCAGTTAATTTTTATATAAGGTGTGAGGTAGGATTCTACTTTTATTCTTTTGCATCTGGATATCCAGTTGTTTCAGCACAATTGGTTGATGAGTGTATTATTTCCCCATTTGAATGCTCTTGGCACTCTTGTTGAAAATTGATTGACCATGGGTATATGGGTTTATTTCTGGACTCTAATTTCTATACCAATTTTCTATTTGTATGTTCTTATGTCACTAGTAAACTGTTTTGATTTCTGTAACTTTGTAGTAAGTTTTGAAATGGGTAAGTCTGTGTCTTCCAACTTTGTTCTTCTTTTTCAAGATTGTTCTGGTTATTTGGGGTCACTCAAAATTTCTTAGTATTTTTACAATTATCTTTTCTATTTCTGAAAAATTGGTTGTTGAGGTATTGATAGTGATTGCATGGAATCTGTAGATTATTTTGGGGATTATTACCATGTGAACAATATTAAGTCTTCCAATACATGAATATGGATTATCTTTCAATTTATTTAGGTCTTCTTTAGTTTCTTTCAGCAAAGTTTTATAGTTTTCAGTGTTCAACTCTTGTATCTCCATGGTCAATTTTATTCTTATTTTGCTATTGTACATACTTTTTTCTTAATTTACTTTTTGGATTATTCCTTGATAATGTATAGAGATACAACTGACATTTTTGTGCATTGATCTTGTATCTTAAGACTTTGTTAAATTTGTTTATTAGCTCATCTTATCCTTCTGTTTGTGAATGTTGGAACACTTCCAGGTTCACATGCATCTCTTAGGCTTTGTTCATTTTTTTCTACATCTCAGCATGGATAATTTCAATTGATCTATCTTAAAGATTACTGATTCTTTCTTCATCTTCTTAAATCTGTTAGTGAAATATTCTAGTGAGTATTTTATTTCTGTTATTATAATTTATAGCTCCAGAATTTCTATCTGATTCTTTTTTATAATTTTGAAATATTACGAAACAACTAAATTCACAACAAGCAACAACAATAAATCTGAAGGAGGGGGAAGTATTTGATTTCTAGAGTTGCCACATTAAAATATTAAAATTATCCTGTTTTCAACAAAATAATAAGGCATTCAAAGATATCAGAAAATATGGCCCACTCAAATGGAAATAAAAAGAAACTAAATAAACTATCTCTGAGGAAGCACAAATATTGGACTTATTAAAGACTTTAAATCTTCAGTCTTAAATACACATATAGTCAGTGAATTCAAGGAAACTATGGACAGAAAACTACAGGAAACCAGGAAAGACATGTATCAACAAAAAAAGAGAAGAAGAGAAGGGAAGGGAAGGGAAGGGAAGGGAAGGGAAGGGAAGGGAAGGGAAGGGAAGGGAAGGGAAGGGAA
>JAKSZT010054196.1:3752705-3764197 GCA_026826555.1 Tolypeutes matacus
AAGGGAAGGGAAGGGAAGGGAAGGGAAGGGAAGGGAAGGGAAGGGAAATCTCTTACAGGTCTTTGCAGTATGCCTCCGTATTGGGTACTCTTTCAAAGCTTACCTAATTGGATTAAAACTCTGCCTTAGCCTTCACTGTTGCAGTGCTGAAGCTAAATATCAACCATCGATGAAAGCTAAAGGTCTTCTCAGATATTTTCTGAGCAGGCATCTTACTCTGGGCATGTGCATATATTTATTGGTTCCCAATATACATGAGTGATTTCTAAAGTAACACCATCCCCAGCTTTTCCTCTCAGGTTATTGGCAGTCCATTGTTTGGCCAACTGTAATATTTTGCCCAGGTGGCTTGTTCATTTGAATTTCAGTATTTTTGAGGAACATCCTTTATGGAGCCACTTTTCTTTGGTGAGAGAATTCCAAGTTAAGCTAAACAAAGATAAACATCTTATGTCAGTCCATCACAAGCACCCACAGGTTAAAATATTTAAAAAGCTTTGCTTCTGAATAAGATCCACTCTACTCCTTTCAGAACCAAGGATACAACTGGGAATGTGGCCTTCTGACCTTAAGATTGTCACCAAGCCAAGGTATAGGATGATGTGGCCAGGATCAGTTAAAATACAACAAAGCTTTCCTACCATGTTTAAGTAAGCTTTCTCTTGATTCAGCATTCACTTGGTTGTTAAGACCTTTGACTATTTTCCAAAGATCTGAGAAAATTGATTCTGAGAGTTTTTCCTCATTTTTTTTTTCTGTGGAGGGAGGGGCCTTTGGAGCACCCTACTGTGCCATTTTCACCAAAATCAAATATGTGCTAAATCAATAGAGTGAAAAAAGAATGAATCAAATGTTGATTTGGTAGGGAATAATTTCACACATGTAAGAGCAATGATGTAATAAGTTTTACATGAGATTGACTTTTTCAATCTGCAGTTTTGCACAAATATTTAGGATTTACTAATTTCCCAAGTGCTTCAGAATCTTTTGATATTCAGATCATCCACTTTTAGCATGCCTATCTTGTCATGATCTTTTAGAGATTGGCTTTTGAAGTTTTTTGTTTTAATTTTTAAATTTTTTCCTGTATTTTTAAAGAAGCTTTAGATTACATAAATACTACATCAAAAATATAGGGGATTCCTATATACATCATTCCCTCCCCCTCCCACAATTTCCTCCATTAACAACATCTTTCATTAGTGTAGTACATTTGTTACAATTGATGAACACATATTGAAGCATTGCTACCAAGCATAGTCTATAGTTTTCATTATGGTTTTACACTTTACACTGCACAATTTTATAGGTTTTGGCACAATGTATGGAGGCTTGTATACATCATTGCAATATCATGCAGAACAATTCCAATGTTCCAAATGTGCCCCATGTTCCACCTATTCTTCCCTTCCCCTCCCTTCAGAGCCTCTGTCTTTACATCAGTGTTACAAATTCTTCCATTACTAGAATAATAATGTCTACTTTGGTCCATTCTTGCCTTATGTTTGTTCATTCATCAGTCTTGAGGATTTTGAGATGGTGATGCTCACTCTGCTTCCAATGGAGCCCTCTCAATGGCTTAGATCCCATGGCTTAGATCCCATGGGGCAGATGGATGGATTCATCTTGATTGCAGTTGGAGATACTCTCTGTTTTGGGGGATGGGCATTGTCCATAATCATCCTTTTGTTAGCTGGGTGAGTCTGATTTCCTGGAGAGTAGGTATTGGCTACAAATCTGCTGAGATTCAGAGCTCAATCAGCATATGAACAACTGGAAGATTTAAGTCTCTGGGACATATATTAATGGGTATAGTGCTAATTATAGGTTCAAATAAAAGGGGCAGAAGAACCATGTGTAGGAAATTTATAATTGAGTCTAACTCTGATACATAGGGGAGACAGTTGTCATACATTCCAAGGTAAAGCCCACTGATTTTCTTGGGTTGTCTGCCCTGCCTATAGTGTCTAGATGTCTCTAAAGTTCTCAGGAACACCCTTGTATGAGGCACTGCTTATTGTGACAGTCAGTGAGATCCTCCTGAGACTTGCATAAGCATAACCTCTGGAATGACCTCCCAACTCATTTTTAAACCTCTTAGCCAAAAACTCATTGGTATTTAATATTTTTCCCTTTAGGTCCAGGTCTTTTTCCAAGAGAATTGGTAGTTGGTACTTGATAATAATTCCTTGGTGCGAGGGAGGTTCATTCCTGGAAGTAATGTCCCAGTCTGTGGGTATGTAATGAGTTTATGTGCTGAGTTTGACTTAGAGAGAGGCTACATTTGAGCAAAAAAAAAATGGCTTTCAGGAGGTAACTCTTCAGCAATATATATTACTAGGCTAAGTTTCAGTTTCACAAGAACAAGGTTCATAAGTACAAGCATCAATATCAAGGGCCTGGTGTATTGGTCTGTCTTCCTTCACTAGGCACTGTCCATGCACTCTAGAAATTCTTGTCATTCTGTTAGAGAATGTAGCAGAACTCACCGGGATGGGAATTCAATATCCTGTCAGTTATTGTGTGGTCTCCAGATACTGAGACAACATTCCATGACTACATGAACACATTCGTATTCCATAGAGGCATGCACCAGGTGCTCCCAATTCTATACATGTCCCAACACTGACACCCCTCACCAGTGATCCTCCCCTGCCAGTGTTGTACCCCTCTGCAATCGAAAACTCCCCCAAAACAAAGCCAAAAAAGTAATAAAATAAAATGAAATGAAAAATAATAAATAATTTTGCATTGTGCCTTTCATCACTGTAAGATCTTTTATCTTTCATGATACTGATCATTTCTCTGTATGTTCCCCCTGTGTCTTATTTTTTTCACTTTATTTTCCAAGAAGTTTTAGTTTACAGAAAAGTCATATAGAAAATATAGATGATTGCTATATACCCCCCATATCCTCCCCTACCAATAACATCTTACATGATTATCGTACATCTGTTACAATTGATGAACAAATATCAAAGCATTACTATTAATGATGGTCAGTGATTTACATTATGGTTTACATTTTCCACCATACACTTTTATAGGTTCTGACAAAACGTTTAAGGCCTGTATCCATCAATGCAAGATTATGCAGAACAATTTCAATGCCTCCACAATGCCTTACAATCTACCCATTCTTCCTTCTCCCTCCCCTTGAAACCTATGGCAATCACCAAGTTTAAATTTTTGAAATATATGATTCATATTTACATGCATTGATATTGAGGGCATGAGATACTGGTCTCTTCTTTTATTAGACACTGCCTTTGTACACAGATTCTTCTTTGTCTATAATAAGGGTTGGCAAAATTTTCTTAAATGGTCAGACTATGAATAATTTTGGCTTTATGGGTCATACGATGTCTTTTGTACTACTCAACTCTGCCTTTGTAGTTCAAAAGCAAGCATGGACAATATATACATGAATGTGCATGGTTGTGTTTCAATAAAACCTTATTTATAAAAATGTAGTGGTCTGGGTTGGCCCAAGGACCATAATTTGCTTGCCCATGCTCCATTGCTTTGTGATTTAAGCAGTTTTCCAAAATTTTAGTCATTGACTTCATGAGCTTGTGCATTTTTACAAGATTTTCGAATTCACTTTTCAAACAATTTGCATTGAAAGTTATTTGTGTATCTTACTGTCTGGAGGGATTTGGGGCATGAAGGCCATGACCGCAGCCTGTAATGTAACTAATGCTCAATCTTTAAATGTTTATGTCTACATATCAAAAGGAAGTATTAATTTTTTAAAAACATCTCATTACAAATTTAATTAACTACCTTTTACAATTAAAACACAATTGCAAATTTAATGCAACTGATTCTTTAGAATACATGAAAAACAGACACAGGTAAAATGTGCACAAATATATAAATGATAAACCTTATTACACTGAAATGTCTTTTAAAATACCAACACCTTCAATATTTGTTTAACAATTATAACAAATGTACCACCTATTTATAAAATGTTATTAATAGGGGAGAGTGGAAAATGGGGAAGCATTGGGTATATGGAAATCCCCTATACTTTTCTTTAACCTAAAGCTTCTTTGAAGCTAAAACAAACAAACAAACAAAAAAACAAGACACTGGGAGAACATACAGAAGAAATTGTCACTGTACATATAAGATAGATCTTTCAGTGATGAAATACATAATGTACAAAAATTTTTTCTTTTATTTCAAAAAATTTTTAAATTTTTGTATTTTATTTGCTATTTTTAAAATTATTGTTATTTTATTTATTTATTAATTTTATTTGGTTATTTTTTGGCTTTGATTTTTGAGAGGTTTTGGATCACAGAAGGGTCACAACTGTGGCAGGGGAAGATCACTGGTATGGGGTGTCAGTGATAGGGGGATGTGAGGGCAGGGGTACACCTGGAGCATGCCTCTAAGGTATATGAATATGTTCAAGTGTTCATGGGGTGTTTTCTCAGTGGGTAGAGACCCAAACAGTAACTTAAGGAATATTGAATTCTCATCCTGGGGTGTCCTGCTACATTTTCTAATAGAATGGCAAGAATCCCCCAAGTGCATGGGCAGTGATT
The DNA here is from genome assembly GCA_026826555.1 of Tolypeutes matacus. Lineage (NCBI taxonomy): Eukaryota > Metazoa > Chordata > Mammalia > Cingulata > Chlamyphoridae > Tolypeutes > Tolypeutes matacus. The sequence continues at coordinate 3,757,265 of JAKSZT010054196.1, forward strand.
AGTGAAGGAAGACAGACCATTATGTCAGGCCCTTGATACTGATGATTGTACTTATGAACCTTGTTCTTGTGAAATTGAAACTTAGCCTAGTATTATATATTGCCTAAGAGTTCCCTCCTGAATGCCTCCTTGTAGCTCAAATGTGGCCTCTCTCTAAGCCAAACTCATTATATAAATGCACTACCTTCCCCAAGGCATGGGACATGAATCCTGAGGATGAGCCTCCCTGGCACTGAGAGATTATTACCAAGCACCAACCAGCAATGCATCTGGGAAAAGACCTTGATCCAAAGGGGGAAACATTAAATACAAATGAATTTTTATGGCTAAGATATTTCAAAGTGAATCGAGAGGTCATTCCAGAAGTGAATGCACTTCTCAAAAGGATCTCATTGACTGCCACAGTAAACAGTGCCTCAAATAGCAGGGTTACTGGGGTTCTAGAGACATTTAGACACTGTAAGCAGGGCAGACAAGCTCAGGAATTTGGCACCCTGTCAAAGGGCCTTACTTTGGAATTTATGCTCCCCAGTGTAACAGAGTGAGACTCATTTGTAGTTTTCCTACATGTTGCTCTTATGCCCCCTTTACTTGAATATATAACTACCAGTATACTTGTTAAATATATTTCCCAGAGATTTAAACGTTAGTTCTGTTCATGTGCCAATTGACCCCTGAATCTCAGCAGAGTTGAAACACATACTCTCCAGTTTATTGGACTCACCCAGGACAACTAACAAGGAGATGATGATGGACAACTACCATCCCAAGGAACAGAGAGTATCTGCAACTGCAAGCAATACAGTTCCATCCATCTGCCCCATGGGATCTAAGCCTCCTCTCAGTTAGAAACAGAGTGGGCATCACCATCTCCAAATCCTCAAGATTGGGGAATGAACAATGGATTAAAAAAGACTAATTATTCTATTATAGATTTTGTATTATTCTAACAATGGAAGAACTTTTATCATTAGTATAAAAGCAGTAGCCACCAGAGGTTCTGAGGGGAGCGAGAGGGAAGAAAATATATAACATGAGGGCATTTTCAGGATATTGGAATTGTCCTGCATAACACTGCATGATGGATACAGGACATTATATATTTTTTCATAACCTGTAAATTTGTGTGGGATAGAGTGTAAAGTATAATATAAAGTATAGTCCATGGTTAGTAACAATGCTTCAATTTGTGCTCATCAATTGTAACAAATGCACCACACTAATGAAAGATGTTGTCATTGTGGGAAAGTGTGTGTGTGGGGATGGGCAATATGGGTATCCCCTATATTTTTAATATAATATTTATGTAATCTTAAGCTTCTTTAAAATTAAAAAAAAATCAAAAGGAAAATAAATTAATCAATGGGAAAAAAATACCAACCCCAAATGTTCAATTAAGTTCTTTATTTCCTATAAACTTCATCTTTACTTTATATAAATTGCATTTATATTGTATTTATTTTGATAACTTCCTAGGGTTACATTATTTTTACATGACATAAAAGGAAAAAGAATCCTTTCTCATACCAACCAAATTTAAAAGATGATTTTGAGGATGGATTCATGATGAGGGATGGGACCTAGTGTCAGCTTCCAATGCAATTCAAACTCGAATTCTTTGCTCATTACTCAGTGGGACTTAATAGGTTTATGCTTTATGTGTAGACTTTTACTTTCCCCAAACAATGTAGTCTCCATTTTTTTCCGTGGCTAGCACCATGTATCTTAATTTCCAATCATTATTATATGCTAACCTTGCTTATTAGCTTTATTGAAATATACACATGCCTTATTACTATAGTTAGCAAGATCATATTATATTTACTAATAGTTATAATATTAGCATGCTATAATTACTAAAGTCTTCTTGAAGTTTTAGATACAGGAGGCAAGGGAAGGATTCTTCTAAGACAGCTTAGTTTCTCTCTACGAAAATTTTCTAATTGATTTCACAAAGTAGGATTGGACAGTCTTTGTTACACACCTGTTAATCACGTGTGAGCTCAGTGACTGGCTAAACCTTTCAGTTCTTGATAAAGTTCTTAATTTTGGGGGGAGCTATATGATTTGCTCATTTTTCCTTTTAATTATCCATTTCTCCTTATGCAAAAGAAAGTATGTGTCTACACTTGAACTGACATATACTTAATAAAAGAAAATAACTTTTCATGTCAACACTGCCTTCTCTCATGTTGGCTATTTTTTTCATATTCTTTATATTAACTTTTATTTCTCTGAAATCAATATGGACTCTCAAATTTCTACAGACTCACCAGTGTTCCACTTAACTCTAATTATTATTATTTGGATTACATGTTCATGAAGTCTCAATCAAATTGACATTCATTTAGATATGTCTGTTAAGTGATCCACTTAAAATTATTTTTACCTTCTTATAATAAACTTTACTGTAAGCCCTAAGTTTCCTCACTTGACTAGTTATACATAAATATGATATATGACACACAAACGTGATATATAAATGTGATACATAATTATGATTTGAGATAATTTAAAAATACCATGAAGTTCCAATGTTATAATAAATTATAAAATATTAAATCATTAAAATGCACATACCACCTATTTAATCAATACTTAATAGCCTAATAAAAACTGTGCAAGCAGTGCATTTCTTCAAAAGAAATAGGAGTTAAGGATATAAATTTTACACTATGTAAACATGAATTTCAATACTGCCAATGAATGAGGTTGATGAGGGTCACTTAGGGAACTGGCAAGAGAAGAGAGACAGGAACTCAAACCTTCCCGCTCCCATTTTAGGACTCTTGTCTCCAAATCAGCCCCTCTTAAATGAACCTGTTTGTATGTGTTTGGATTCTCAGGTACGAGAAGAATACAAAAACTGGTTTAGAAAGATGAGGAGAAGGACAGAAACTGAGAGTTATGACTTGTTTGCCTCCACCACTCATAGCAAAACGGTAAGACCCTTCCCTCTCCCACATCAGGATGTTTACTATGTCCCATCTGTTTGGATAAAGCTATGACCATCTGGGAGTAGCATGATTTAGTGGAATGAGCAGGTTGTTGGGGGAAGTGAGAAAAAAAGAGAAAGAGAGAAATAGAAGATGCTTTTTCTTTAGTTGAGAATGAAAAATGAATGAATGTCACCAATAGCTATAAGTTGTTGAAAGCAAAGCCATTCTTGTTTCACCTCTGCAACCATATCTTTATTTGACCTTGAATAGGTGCTTTAACCTTGTTGGCTCCCAGTTCATTCTGTCAAATGAAGGTGCTGAGGCTATTTGATAATGAGTACATTGACGACCTGTCTGTGCCATCACTGTGGTAAAGAACAGACACTGCCATAACATCATGGTGTTTAGAATCAGAGAAAGATGGAAACTATATAATTACAACAAAATGCAGTGACTCATGAGTTGTGATTGTTTGGCAGCAAAATTACTTGAAACCCACAGTAAAGAGTCTTTTGATATAGTAAATGATATGACCCTTAGCTTTTAATTTGGAGAGGACCTACTAAACTTTTGTTGTTTCATTTATAATCTGTGCATCACTAATGTGTTTCTTTCCTTTCCTTCAATTTCCCAAATGGAGATGGAAAAAACAGTGAACTTTCCTACGAAAAGCAGCAACATATCTACTGGAAAATAACAAATGGTCCAGAGTCATCGCCTGGTTGTCAGGGTAGTAAAAAGGAAGAAAAATAACCAAGCAACTTATTAAGGTGCCTTTGGGAAACTCTTCCATCATACATTGGAAATGCAAATAGAAATTGTTTTGTTTATATAGTGTGTCTTGGATAGCTTCATTTAAAATCATGACTGTTATACTCTTATATTTGCTACATATATACCCTCTTTGCTATGGAAGAAAACTATTTTCAAGATTTTTGAGGTTGGAGCATAGTACTCTCTGCACATAGGTTCTCTCAACCTGATTATATAATTTAGTATTAGTTTCATCTGTGCAGTACATGCTCATATTCTGTGTTCTTGCTTGGAAATTAAATGTTCTGTTCATTTGAGCGAAGGATGGATGTTTGCATATCCAAGGCTGGAGACTCAAGAGCAAAATTTAAGGGAAAGACTTTAAAGCTTGCACTTAGTGCTTTATAAAGCATGTAAAGACTGCTGATTTGCACAGTTTTAAAACAACTGGGACATGGTCAACACTGATATTACTGCTACTCCTAGCAACTGGGTTCTTCAATAATTTTTACATTTTATTCACATCATATTAGAATTTGGTCTTATCTACAGCATAAAATTAATGCATCTAGGGCATGTAATTAAAATATTTGAAAAAACTTTTCCAACAATAATTTATAATGAAAAGTGATTCATTTACAATTTTTCTCTAGCAGCAGATATCTGGGAGCTGATTACTCATTTAGTCCAGATTGGGTATATTCTACCCTTGTGTTCTTAGCTCAAATTACTGTCTAGATTTGTGTTCTAAAACCAAAGCTGTGGGAAATTGGTCCTCTTTGGTTAGTGGTAAATTTGCCTGCCTTCACTGGAAAAGAGTTCAGTACTGCTTTTGGAAGCTTGTCATACAAGTTACTGTCATGGCATGGCCAGTATGATAATGTAAACATGTATTTTATGATAAAGTTTAATGTGGCCTTTGTGGATATCTTCAAACACCATTGTTGGTGAGATTTGTTTATTCATGTACTTACCAGTGGCTAAAAGAAATGCTTGGGTTTTTATGTTCTCCTTCTTTTACTGTCCCTCTCCCCACATACATTTTTTAGAATGATGTCCAGAATATATAATAAAAATGTACAAAACTGCAAAACTCAGTGTAATATCATTTCCTGAAACACTCCCAAGGACATGGATCACTGTCATAATTGTATAAAGTTTTGAAAGACAAACTTTTCTCACAGTGTGTGACATGTGAGAACAGGGAGCAGCAAGCTACAGCTCACAAATCAAATCAAGCCCATCACTTTGTTTTGTAGGGCTCACAAATTAAATGATTTTTACATTTTGAAATGGTTGGCAAAAATCAAAAGACAAATAAGATTTTGGGATCCTGAAAATTAAGTGACGTTCAGATATCTGTGTCCATAGTTATTGTTACACAGCCATACCCACTCATTTCTGTTGTCTATGGCTGCTTTCATACTATAATGTCAGAGGTGAGTAGTTGCAACAGTCAGTATGTCCCACAAAGCTGACAATATAACCCTCTGTCTCTTTACAGAAAGTTTGCTAACCCTTGTCCTGAAATGTTAGCGATGGCAAGATCCCGAAAGCATCACTAACATTTTAGGACAACCCCTCATTTATTAAAGCATATAAGGTTTGATGTGACCTCAGTGGGTATCTTCAAAGAGAGCTGTTGATGAGATTCATTCATTCTTGTACTCACTGATGGCATCCCACAATCTTTGTGAACATATTTTCTGAATGCCATACATTACATATAATTTAGAGAACAAAAAAACCCCATTTGTATAAAAACTATCCTAGCCATGTTACTAAAACCGAACTGGACAACTCCAAGAGGAGAAGATTACAGGAGGACATGGATGTGGATGCCAGGAATCAGGGACCATTTTGGGCTGGGATGGTTTGAATTATGTGATTATGTTCTTGAACTAATCCGTTCCTGTGAGTATGGGGCCCTTTGATTGCATTAGATTCAATTAAGGGACCCTTTGATTAAATCACTTGATTAGATAGCTTTTGGACTTTTGATTGGGCTATGTCAGTGAGGTATTACCCAGGTTGACACACAGATAGAAAGAAGAGACCCAGAGAAAGGGAGCACTGTCATTTTGACCCTGTCTGTGAAAGAGAGGATTCCAGCTGAAGAAAGACAGGGAGGCTCAGGGATAGGAGGTCCAGGGAGAGATATCTGATCGTCCACAGCTGAGCTCCAGGAGAAAGTAGATAACAGAAGACCTGCCATCTTGTTTCACCACATGGCAGGACTCCAGGATCTGCTAGCAGCCTACCTTTGGTGAGAAAGCACCTCCAATGATGCCTTGATTCAGACATTTTTGCAGCCTCAGAACTGTAAACTTTTACCCCAAATGAATTCCCTTTATAAAAGCCAACCCATTTCTGGTATTTTTGCATTGGCAGCTCTTGGCAAACTAAGACAGGGGCCAAAGGAGTCTACTGCACTAGCCCAGGCAAAATATGATGGCTCAGACCAGGGTAGGGACAGTGGAGGTGGTGAGAATTAGTGAGATCTGAGATACTCTTGAATAACAATGTCCCACACTTGTTGATGGTTTGGATGTGTGATGGAAGAGAAAAGAAGAATCATTGAGGAGGATGCCAAGGTTTTTGGCCTGAATAAAGGAACTTTAGAGCTGTTTAATAAGAACAGAATACTGAGGGAAGGGAAAGGCCAGGGGTGTGGGGAAATCTGGATTTTGCTATTTAACATTTCTGAACTTTATCCTTTTCTGAGTTATTTTTTAAAAATTCTACAGCCACATATATTATCTATGTAATTAGAAAACAAATTAATCAAATTAAACAGAGCATAAAGTTGGAGGGAGAATTCCTAAATTAGATGTTTTTTAGGTTGGGGTGATCTTGTCTACTTTTCATACCATTGGGAAATTTCTGTGATCAAGTGCAAAGTCTTAAAAATTCAGCAGTATAAATTTCTTTGTGGTGGGGGTTGTTCTGGGCATTGGAGATTGTTGAGCAGCTCCCCTGGCCTCCACCCACTAGAAGTTCCCTCACACCAGTTGTAATAACAGTGAGGCAAAATCACCCCCTTGGTCCATTCTTTTTTCCTGTGTCCTCTCCTCCATCCTGGCCATGACTGGAGCTAGTGCCACTGCCTCAGAAAATGATGCATCAGAGAAGAGGCTTTTGATGTGTGAGTCCCCAAACCCCAGAACTTTGCTTTTAAAAGTTCTTCAGGATATTTGGGGCATAATATAAGACACAGACAACTTTTCCACCCCTCCTTTAT